>APFE030635578.1:0-10672 GCA_000404065.3 Pinus taeda
GAGGTACAATCCCCGGTATGGCTTCTCCTTCCCCCATGGGCTGGGCTAGAAGTTATATATCATATTACTTGAAATGATGACATATGAAGTTAATTCCTATGCCAAATCTAGCAATGACAAAAAGATACCAGCCGAAGATTAATCTGGCAAGTGAGAGATGCACAGGGATAGTTTGGGTGGTTAGGCAATAATGGTTGAAAGAGGAAAGTTGTAGAGTAGTGGAAGCTCCAGGCTCTAGGCATACATTGCTATTTATCACCCACCCTACCTATCATTTTTCCAACACGAAAAGTGGTTCCACAAGGTCCTTATAGCTAGTTTGTTGCTATGTAGGCATGTTGTTTATATAATTATGGATCACAATAGGAAGGCTTATTGTAGGGGAAGGCCATGTGGAGTGACACAAAAGGTCACCCCTCATAAGCGCACAAGGATGGAGGCCACGGCTCGGGAAGCTACTCAAGCATATGTGGATCTAGTCCCAGAGGAAGGAAAGGCCATTCTGGAAGCAATGGAGCAAGACATCAGGGAATAGAGAGCTAATAAGTTAGAGGGTTAGGTTGTAGAAGAGCTAAACTGGGTGATAGATACAGGGGTCACCAAGACCCACGATACCCTCTACCACAAGATTATGGACACAACATGGCACATGAAGATGCTCATGCGGAAAGTCATTGCAGAGACAGAAACTCATGGATCCCAATCGAAGCAGCTCGACATTCTCCAGAAGCAGGTGGAAAGGATGGAAACCCATCTACAAATGTTGGTGGATATTGAACGTCACCAGAAGGATTGCATTAACACTATGGAAAAAAAGTCTGACATTTTCTTGCATTATTTCCATCGCGTGGACATCACTCCAGGAAATGGAAAATATCATCTGGCTAAAGTGTGATGAGTTTGTGTTAGCAACACGAAAGGGGAGTCCTCACATCAGGACAACAATTAGGAGCTACTTGAATAGGAGGAAACCCCTTCTAGCAAGGATCCTGAACACTAATCAGGATTTTAATGCTTTTGATATATTACTCGTGGTTGTATTTTGGTTGTTGTTATGTACCTTTTGTAATGAGAAATACTGTTAGTAGCTTAGTAACTTCTAGGGCTGAGTCGTTTGGATGACATAGGAGGGCTGGTAGAAGTTATAAGGAGGACTAATGTCATATACCTTTTTGTAAATTTTGTAAATGTTGGTCAAAATGGAAAAACATCAACAATGTCATGACCAAAAGTTTGATGAAAACATGGCTATATTGCAGCTAGTTTGGTTTCCAATTAGGAAGACCAACTGGAAACAATTTTAATTTTGTTTTAAAAGATGAATAGAATTCCAACTTCTTACTTAACAAAAAAAAAAAAAAACTAGGTGTTGGTCAATTCCCAAGGCACCATGGGATGAAAGAGTTTGTCACATGTGTGATCCTAGGATGTTTAAATATGAAAAACACTTTCTTTTAGATTGTCCATGTTGTACCAACATTCCAATCTAATTTTCAAAATATTTGTCATGCTACTAACCTTCTTGACCTTTTAACTCAACAAAATTATAGTGATCTAGGAGTGCTTCTCGCACTTTGTTTTTAGCATAGAAATAAAAGGTTAAAGAATTCCAATTAATTTCTTACCTTCTTAAGGTCAGGTAGATCATATAGATCTTAGTAGACGTTAATCGTCATTATCATCATTTAGACCTATCATCATAATTTTTGACACCATCTAATGTTTCATGAAAAACTTATGTTGTTGTTAAGATATTAAAAACTTATGATATTGATATTTCCATTTTTTATTTACCCACATTAAATAAACTAAATTAACTAAAAAATAATTGTAGGAAACTAGATCACTACTGGGGGAGGGGCATGAATTAGTAGTGATAACATCTTTATTACTTTTAAAATATTATTGCCAGATTCTGAATTAGCCACATGCATAAACCGTTGGCATTATTACTAATGTGTTCTCCTTGATGGAAACCTACTTGATAAAAATGTTATCATGATGGTAGGAGGATGAGTATGCAGATTAGTACATATGTGACAAATAGATTGGACAAAGGAATATTAGTTCAAAGGCAGAGGAATGATAAAGGTAAACTGTAGGAAAATATGCACGGGTCATGTGAACAAATATCACGTACATACACAGGTATAGCGAAGCAAAGTCGCATACAATTTCGGTGCCATAGTAGTCTCAATACCGAGGTCTTTACCATGGTATTGGCCCATAGTAATGAGCACAACAATGCATATTTGATCCTGTCAAAGAATACCATCGACATAATTATGGGATTGACCTTGGGTATTTCTTAAAATTGGAAACTAGGGCCAAATTCCATGTGGGTTAGCTTATTTATGGTAGCTGATATTTTTATTGGATCTCTCTCATCGAGAGGTGTAGGATTGATCTAAAGATCATCTGATTCCGATCAGTATTTATGAAGTTATGAATTTATTTATGTTATGGACAAACTGTTAAGTCGGCCAACATCTTACGTAGGCTTAGAAGCCCAATAGATGTGTCTATTAATCATCTACGATTTTAGTATAAATAAGTGTGGACTTGAAGTTATTTACACACATTTCTTCATGTGAACTCCTCCTCTCCACGTCTTGGGTTTTTGGAAAAGGAGAAGATACTTCTGATGTTTTGAAGTTACAGGATAAATGTCGGAACTCTATCCACTATAATAATCATACCGTTAAGGGAATGAAGTTGTAGTGGAGCTGCAGTCAAGGTTGTCAAAGCCGCAGTAATGTTAATGAAGCCGCAGAAAGGGTAACGATGAAGCTGTAGTCATAGAAATGAAGCCGTAGTAAGGACAATGAAGTCGTAGTCTAAGGAAATGGATCCGCATTTCTATATGGGATAAATACAGGGTTTTGTTGTGTCCTCGAATATAAGGAGCAACAAAATCTAGGTCAGGCTCCTCTCGGCATACCTGTAATAAAAAATGATGCCCTTGGATGGATAGAAAAGATAAGTCAGTGTGTGATCTACTACTACCTTCACTATGACATACCTGTAGCAGCCTCAACAAGATGTATTGCAGAGCCATGGAAGAAGTTTCCATCATAACAAAGCTTCTAGACATACATAAAGAAGGAGACTATATCATCACAACATGAAGCAGTCTCATCATACGCCAAGGAACAATGATAATGGTCATAGTCTAGATCATGACTGAAATTGATCATACATAGATGTGATCTCATAGACTCGAAAGAACTCAGTGTAGCATGATGCATGGGCAGCATGAAGCATAATGATGTGTGAGCAGCATGAAGCAACATGAGACATGGGCAGCATGATGTATGAGATCATGGACAACATGATGTATGGGCAACAAAGTGATTATGAGCAGCATGATGATGCATGATGCAACATGATGGTGCTATATAGTAAGGTTCAACAAATGAACGAAATGGATAGAAGCTGTCACCTAGGAGAATCAGTTGAAGTAGAATGTCTTCAACTGATCTCATGTATCATCGTTATAGGAGATGATCTATGCTCAAATCTAGATAAGTCAAAGTGTTGACTTCTGATGTGAATGTACTATCTCTCTCACATTCTCTGCTGAACTTTGAAGAACATAAAAGAAGAATTGATCAAGTGTTTCCCCACATTGCGGGGTTTGTCCCTGACTAGTGCCACATCTTGTGTCCTCTTGTCTTGGCTTGTCTTCTGTGATTTATGTTTATGTTCTATCTGCAGTTTACTTTAATGCTGATGTGATTGCTAATCTAGAAAAGATATTGAGCTAAATGTGAAAATTGAAATAATTTGCTCTGAGCATAGAATGTACCTAAAATTAACAGTATTAGCTAAGGCCTAAGCTATATAAGGAGATGGAGATCAAAGCGTTAGGTGTGCCAGTTATGGGTTATTAATGAACGAATTTATTTGAAATAGGTGTGTACCAAGGAGCATGAAGGAGGTTCAGATTTGATAGATCTGAAAGCATTGTAGTGACTAATAAACATGCTTTCTTGATCGTTTATGATTATGACTAACAATGATAAATCTCTGATGGTAATGATATTATGAAATGAACATGTGACAGTAAGGGTTGTGAAATCCATTTTGTGGTTACAACGAAGGGATGATTCAATAATTTCATATATGTACGTAGATTTTCTTCAGAAAGGTCATGTAAATACGTAGATCTACTTCAGGGGGCTCGTATATATCTTCTGCAAAAATTCAAAATCTGTACATAGGTGTGAAATATTAAAAGCACGTACACATGAGGGTGTTATTTATAAAATTCGTGTACAACTGCTAGGTTTTTGAAACATGAAATTCTAATAATGGTTGATTAGTTCAAATATGTTTGCTACTATCTGTCAATGATGTTTCTCTCATAATGATCGTTGTTTGATAGTATTGAGCTGATTATGGCATGAAATGTTAACTAAATGGTGATGCTACTATATAATGATCTATATTTGGTTCTGTGATCTATGATAGGTTTAGTATGCAGTACAATGATTGTTTTAGTGTGTTAGTGATTCTAATTCAGGTATCAATATTTTTGAGATCTATATGCAGGTATTCTTCAAGAGAAGTGCGTACATACACATGTATGATTAAGAACAATCACATATACAATCTAACATATGCTTGATTAGGGTTTGCAGTGATAGCAGTTGATTTTTGTGATGGGAAACAATGTTTGGTTTGGTATATTGATGAGTGGCTATGCATTGGCATGATTTGTTCTAGCTTGATCTAGTTACAACAACTAATTTGATGATTCAGTTGGTTCAGTATTTGAGTAATTGATTTCAGAATAGTTGAAAGTGGATCGAGTTTAAAACATTCTGAAAAGTGATCCATAAAGAGTTGAGGATAACAGTCTTCAGAAAGGGGGTTGTATCTCCCTTCCAGTAGGAGCTAGAAAATGAGAGAAGGTTGTTCTGTAGGTAGGAGCTTGACTACTGGTTAAAATCTGCACTAGTACAAGATTGTAGGAAGATTTTTTTTTTTTTTTTTTTTTTTTTTTTTTTTAAATAAGACAGAGACAACAACAATGATGGTTTTCTCCCACACTGGGTTTCCACCTAAAATCTTGGCGTTCATGTGTGTTGATGTGTTTCATATGTGTTGATGATCTATCTTCTCTATACTTCTCATATTTTTTGTTTAATCCATGTTTTAATGAGGTAATGATGCACTGATTAAAGATTATCAAATGATGAATTATATGTAAATATAGTTGACTCGATATATGTAGTTTTCTTTCATCATAGTCGTGTATTGTTGGCTTGTTGGGGCCTGACCCAGGCTCAGAGTTAATTAGCCAAACAAATCCCGATACTACTGGCCCTTTCGGTAACTGTCTGCAGAGCGCAGACTGAGGCCTCACTCGAAGTAGTATGGGAGGGTGCTAGAACCAGGTTTCCACACCCTGGAGATGTCTGATGAGTTCGACTGGTCCACAATTTGACCCTCTGCGCAGGTTGCTTGGTGCACTTTCCCATACCTCGCAGCCTGATATACTGCCTTCACATAGCCCTACCTAGGGGCTGAATGTCGCGCTCTTTTGTTATTACCCAAGACCTTACTGTTATTCCAATGTTAGTTCATTATTATTTGCGTGCTTTAAGTCATACTTAACCACATAAGCCATTCATACAAGTGTGCACTGTAAATAAACAATATATTTGCAAATTATATCAAACATGCATTAACCCAAGAACAAATACACAGAATGATGATAAAACTTCTCTTTATTGATTCTTCCCCAGTTACAGACTCGACTTGCCTTGCACACTCAGTTGCAGGAGTTCGTGCACTCAGCTGCGGACTACTAGGCCTCTGCCCATTCAGCTGCAGAGCCTTCTCCTACTCTACAACAAAACGACACACTTGAATTTGACTTAGTCCCTTAGACTTCTTCTTCTTAGTTCTCTTCTATTCTACTTAGAGCCTCACTCTATTTATACTTTCCCATGGTCCGTGGACAATGGGTAGGTCTATCCAGTCGACATTACATTACAAAACTAGGGCGGATAACCCTGTGACTCTATCATACTTTTGCGCCTTGCACCCACAATTCGTGGAGCTTTACAACAAGATTTGGTCAAAACTTGGGCTTTGAGCCCCAAAACATGCCTTGGGGGGATTCCATGCCCAATAGGCCCCTAACACAAACATCATGACTCACCCTTGAGTCACTTTGTCGACGCGATGATCTTTACGCAAAGTCCCTCTAACTGTTCTCGAACTGCGTGGAGGTCAGTAGTGCACTAAGATGTTGCTTGCTAGATTTGTTGCATACGTTGTTTCGAGACCTCTGTGTCGGGAGTGCTTCTTTGCATCAATGTGTGCCTCCCTTGCATGTGTGCGAGCTTGCCTTCGATGTCTGTTGTGATGGTGAAGGCCTCATCCATCCTAGGCTAGACACGCACTTTGAGGACTGATTCCTTATGTCGTGCCACGTCCACCTGCTCCTTGAGTGCTTGAGCCTGCTGCATCCATGCCAGATTCTAAGTGAGGACCACCATCTACGTAGTTCCTTGGACACTATCATACTGTTGTTGGAATTCTCACGTCTCTGTCTCTAAGCACTGGATGTTAGGGTCCTCCTATAGAGTTGTGAGGACCTCAAGTGATTCTTCCAACATGCTGGTACAGTCTTGCACTGCACCTCTGATTTCCTCCAATCCTGCTGTGATAGTGCTAGCATGCTATTCTCTAACTTTCGAGGGAGTGGATGGCTACGCCTTTAACCGCAACTCCATGATTTGAAGGTTCAGCTCCAATTGAACCTTTGTCATTTCTTCTCTCACCTCACGGGCCCTTGTTGCTAACCTGTGGATCCGCGCCTTTGCTGGTATGTCTGCTGGGATGGCGAGCTCCTGGACGCTTTAACAAGCGTCGTCTATCACCTGTACGAGCTATTGATTTTGCGACACCAATTCGGCGCGCTGCAAGCTTAGTTGTTCCATGTTTATTTTTTGCTCACTTAGAACTTGGAGCATGCGGATCTCCCTAGCTCACAACTCTGTCGCTATCCCATCCTGTAATACATATAAGGTCTCACGCCGGAGTGTAGTGAGATTGATACCGAGACATTTAAGCACGCTAACATCTACTCTATGGTGTTCCTTATCTGCACGTGCAACATCTGCTCTGCTGCCGAGGATCTGACTGTACCAACCTGAGGGGGACATACCTGCAATTCCTACAACTATGCTCGGAGGGCCCCCAACACAATTTGGTTCTCCTACATGAAATATTGGAGAGCCTCAGTGGTGACATCATGCACCGCTTCACTGATGTCGTGCAGATCACCCTTAGTTAGGGTGATCGGGTCAATGGACAATTTCGAGACCTTGGCCTTCTTCCGCGGCCCTACCTCGGCTGTGTATTGGTGTTTCAACTATGTTGATGTGGTTCATGGGTTCACACTTCCTTCTTTTGTTCCTGCAACCGATGCTTCCTTCCCCTGCGAAGGTGTTGTTTGCCCCTCGACTGCCTTCATGGCTGCTTCTTGTGCTACTGTTGCTGCGACGACATTTTCCTGCTCAGTTGCTTTCTGTGTTGCGTCCTGTGCTGCCTGCACTTCAGCTGTAGCTGCTTCCTCCCTTCGTTTTTCATCCAACTGTGCGATGTGTAGCTTGGCCTCGTCCTTCTTTCTTTGCACCGCCGACTTCTCGAGCTCTGTAATGTCTGGGGTGTGCCACTCCAGCGGCCATGCTTCTAGGACATTGAAAATGACATCATCGGTGGCCACGAAGGGTAGCTTTCCCCACTGCTTAGCCAGGTCCTTGCATGCCTTGATATAGATGTTATGCATGTCCACTTTAAATTCAGCAAAACCCTGCAGACTGTTGTAAACAATGGGTGACAACCGCAATTTACGGTTGATCCCCATTCTGAGGTTCATTTCCATGAACACCCAGAAGATATTTCTTTCACATATCTGCTTAGCATCCTTCATGGCCCAGAGCGAAGCATACTTTGCGGCCTCTGGCAGGTCCCTGTCAATTATGGGGAATTGACTATCCTCCGGCAACTCCCCAACCACGAGCACTATGGACAACAACAACCATGCATAGTGGAACGTTTTGCCCTATCACTATGCTTCACGAAAATTCTCTAAAAATTCTATGCAGAGGAATTTGAACCAGTTAAACTAGACCCCCTTCGCGCACTGCTTGGCCAGTGCAACTACCAGTGCAAGTACCTCGTCTGTGCACACTTGCGCATGACCTTTCCTACCAAGATTTGGGTCGCTACACACACTACTTTGTCCTTGATTCCGGAGATTGCGTAGCCTCTCTTCTTATTTTCTAGCTTGTACTTCTTTTTCATGGTCTTTGCGATGGCCAAATCACTGCCCCTTCCCTTCCAATATGTTAGCGGGGTCCTCTCCTTTACATGGAAGCCGAGATACGTGGTGAATCAGGTATGTCGTGATGAATACAGGTTCCTCCAGCCATAAAAACCCATCATGCACCAGGCATAGCAGTTGCCTGATGACGAAAATGGTTATTAGGGAATGGTGGAAGTGCGGCACCCAAAGAAAATTCAGCAATCCAGCCTTCTCCACTCCATGCAACCGGCGGCTCTAGCTCTATAACCCCCGCCGCGGTGTTTTGCTTGGGCTTCATGAGGTTCATGTCTCTAGGTGAGGGAACTTCTCGTGGTCAGCGAGATCCCAATCTTCAAATTTTAGTCTCGGCATGCATCCCTGGTGCGTGCCCTCAAACATAACGTCATCTGGGAGGAGCCAGGTCTGGAGCGAGCTCTTGGTCTCGTGCAGGTCCTTGGGCACTTTCACCTTCCCTTTTCGCGGGGGGACATAGACAGGCAATTTTTTTATAGAGTGCGCAAGCTGAGTGTCCTCCTCCATGCCTTCATCCTCCTCCTCTGAGATGATAATATCCTCTAGATCTTCTTCTTCTTCGTTCATTTCTATAGCGATGGCTTTCCCCTTCTCCTCCATCGATAGTTTGCTGTGTAGCGGGTTCTGCGAGGACACGCGTATGGAAGCCATTGCTTGTTTATCCTTCTTGGGTCTTGGTGTGCGCGGTGATTTCAGGATTCTTGGCAAAATCTCGTCATCTTTTGGAACATCTCCCATAGTTAGGGTTTGCGCAACCTCCTCGGCGGTCATTTTTGTTATGTCCATAACATCCTGAGTAGTTGCCATTGTACTCTTCTGGAAATCTAGCACTCACGAATGCAGGGGCTCAATCAACGCTTGACTCGCAACACTCAAGGCTCTGCTCAATTGCTCAATTCGCAAATGACCAAGTGTTGTTTGCTGGGTGGCCCATTGTATTTTATAGCGCTTTTTGAATTCAAATTCGACCGTTCCCCCTAAATACGGTTCCCCTAAATACGGTTCATTAATGCTCCCTTGGCGGCATATTTTCCTAGATTTTGCCCATAAATCACCTCTTAAATGCTTGCTGCCTGCTCCATTTGGCCTCAAGTTGAGCATCCCATTGTGAATATTGACATCAATGGTCACTTTTTGGCCAACCTATGCAGCATCACAGGCCCCCGTGTACAGTCGTGGACCTTGTGAATTTTTCTTTTTGTGCTCAACTCGAACCTCGCATAGCTTCCAGGCATAGTAGTTTATAGTCCCGCGCTTCCTTTCAACTACTTGGAGCACTAAGACTATTCCTTCCTCGGCTAGTTAGGCGGCCGTGATGTAGAGCCTCTAACCTACACATCATCATCCACTATTACCTACTGTTTTTCATCATTTATCTCTCTCTTTCACCTCATTTTCCATGTAAAACCACCCAGATCATTACATTAGATGTCATTAAGCATGATCAAGTGAGCTTTGCTAATGTGTGATTGTTTTGTTTAGATTTTGACATATTTACAGGCATTCCGCAGCTCTCTGCCGATTCCGCAGCCATCTAGAGATTCCGCGGCCTTTTTGTTGTTCTCAAGGTTCCACGTGCCATTTTGCCAAAAGAGCCACATGGGTACTTAGGTATCAAGGTGCTCAAGGTTCTTGTGCCATTTGTTCAATCATCCACATCATCTGTACCTCCGGTCAAACAGGGGCAAGATCCGGTCAACAAAGGCAGCTTAACGGTGATGCGTAAGCTGTTGGGTCACGTCAGCTCAAACGGTGACTTGCCCGTGTTACGCAGGACATGGGGGACATAATCCAACTCTGGATTCAATGCCCATGACGACCAGGACCTCCAGCTCACCCACACAGGCTCATGACGTGTTATTGTAGTTTTAATTACGTATGACAGTTTGTTTATTTTCAGTTTTAGCAGCACGCATAGGATATCCTTCAGATGCCTATAAATACTTGCGTCTGCGTATGCTTATGTTAACTTTTAATTGCTGTATTTTTACGAACTTGTTATAATTTTTGTGCATTCCCAAGACTCTGTTTTAATAGTGCTGTTCTAGTGCTCTTGACTGTGAATTTATGCACATGGAGTAATAGAAGCAGTGTTGTTCTGAAGCTTTCAACACTTTGAGTCTTCTTTGGGTTATGTGAATGGAGGGCCCCTGTTCATATTAGACTTGTATAGTATTTTTATGTTCAACATTTCCTTTTCTTGACATATGTACAGCATAATTCACTTCATTTTAATTCATTTTGAATCCTTTCTTTTAAGTTGATCAGCATTGTTCTTTTGCAGGTTTTTGACCCGGGATTACTTGTGTGTTT
>APFE030635582.1:0-51737 GCA_000404065.3 Pinus taeda
ATGGAAATAATGATGTTATGTGCAAATAACCAAATGGCATTAAAATCAATTCTGAGCAGAGATTGCAGAGAATAGACATCATTTCCGCAGAGAATCTATGTCAGTGAAGAAAGTGCGCTATAAGTCCCTCATTTATGGATCAGGGGTTGAAGCCAAATTGAAATTGCTAACTTGGGAAACACTAAGTATTGGTTCTATGTTGTAAAAGGACAGTCACATACTTTTTATCAGTGTGGATAGGAATAAAGGCATACAAATTGTACGACATGCAAGCAAGGATAACCCTTTTTTTTCCACTTATTTAATAAACAACTTTCTTCAAGAGCTTGAAGGCACCAAACAGTGGGGCTTCAAGCATCCCAGTATATGTATGTGTGTTAGTTACTTGCTCTCTTGTAGATAGCATTGAGCAATATTCATGGCATTTTGGCAATTTCAGCAAGGGAAGGTCTGATTTCCAAATCAAACCATGAGGAATAACATACCTATTGGAACCTTCCTAAGCTTGAAGTAAGAAAGTTTGATGGCACCACTGTCAAACATTGGTTCAATAGGTCAGAGCAATAATTTGCTTTACATTGTATACGTGCACAACCAAATTCACCTACAGTCAACTTGTCTATGGGCTCTTACAAGGCTGGGAGATTAGATGAAGGGTGTATAATTTTGGAGAAGATGAAAGGACTACACTGCATTCCTGATTTGAAGACATGGACCATTTTAATTGATGGACATTGTAGGGTTGGTAAGGTAGATAAGGCGCTATCCTGTTTTAGACAGATGCTGGAAGATGGATGTCAGGCTGATTATGAAGTCTTGGCAATTTTAGTTAGTGCATTTTGCTATCAAAACAGAGTAGATAATGCCTATTCATTTCTCTGTCAAATGCTAGAAGAGAAAAATGTCAAACCTTCACAGGCTACATTCAATGAGTTGATAAAGAAATTGACCCATGCAGAGAAGCTGCCGGAGGCCTTAAAGGTCTTCTACTTAATGAAGGATGGGGGTTTTCCACCTTTTGTAGATCCTTTCCATGAGATTTATGCTAAGAGTGGGACAGTGGACAGGGCTCTGGATTTTTGAACAGCATGAGAAGAAAGCGCATTGCACCTGTCAAAGCATACTTCGCAATGCTTGATGCATTTTGTAAGGCAGGCAAACAGATTGAAGCTCAGGATTTACTTTACAAATGCCCTCCCGAAATTCACTCGAACGCTGAGATTTTGAGCCTTTTTGGTTCGATGATCACTCCAAAACCAGCTCAGAGTATTAGACAGAAGAAAAAGGGGTCTAAGGTGCAATTGACTAGGCCTTAAGAACTTAGAATATTTTTTTGCTTTATACACAGAACCTGGTCAAAGGCTACTGGATTTAAATGGGAAAGAACAAGTTTGGCCATTTTGAGAGATTTGAATATGAAACAAGCCTCACAGGTGCATTGAGAGCTGCTCAGCGAGGAATACCAATGCGGAGGTTATTTCCACTGAAACCGGCCTCCGCATCCAAGAGTAACAATAACACTATTGGTCATACAGTAATAATCTACCTACCCCGGATGCCGATAAGAATGTACCATATTTTTGGGAGTTCATGGTGGAGAACAGGGGAGATAACCTCAAGGAGAATTCATTTGAGATGAAGATGGGGCGAGATTCAAGAAAAAAAAAATCTCCAACAGGAGGGCAATCGAACTGGTATTCTCCCAAACGCAGGACGTAATCGTCACCCTTCGACAGAAGAAGCCAGTCTTCCTCTTCTTCTGTTTTTTTCCAGCAGCTCTGCTGAGAAGAACCAAAGCAATTTAAGTGACGCCAGTAAATCTTCGCCCAGCAGCATGGATGTTCCTATGCAAGGGGTCAAATACGCACCTATTACAGCTAAGGCGAATGGTCATGGTGCCACTAGAGGAGCAAAGATAGGTTGTACAAATAGATCTACCAGTGTACCTAAAGATCGATCTGAAGCAAACCCTGCTCCAAAACCCAGATAGAGAAAAGTGAAAAGGTGGGAGTCAAATGGATATTCAATGCCCTAAGTTATCTGATACAAGTGATAAATACTGAATAAAGTTATCGGGTCATTGTTGTTGGTGAAGACTATCACTGTATATTTTCTTGGCTGCGGGTATTTTGTAAATGGTTGGCCAGTCAACCTCACTCAGTCTTGTTATGCATGATATCTGTTTCATTGGCATCCAACCCAAGTAGCTCATTATTGCTGCATATATCCCTCTTTTTCTTTGGAAGCTTAAAAAAACAGTAAAAAGATTACTGAACTGAAACTGAGCTCAGGAAATAGAAGGAAACGCAGGCCCTGATTTCAAGAGATGGAGAACAATATAGCTGTGTACATATATCTGAAATTTGAAATGCCGGGAGCGCGTATCATCCGTGTGTTTATTGGGAAGAGGAAGAGGTGGCATTACACAGTAGTGATTGAATGCAGAGTGTTGGATATTCAAAGGAAGACTGACTTGGTATATCAAGAAAAACGCGTGAAGGAATTTATTAGCGAAAGGTCAGGGGCCCATTGAAAAATCCCTTTTCTTCCTACTATGTGCGACCAGATTGGTGGGCTCTCACAGATTGGCTTGTAAAGCGAAGCAAAATCCCTGAGTCAATCCTCATATACTAACTTACAAAAAGCCCCGAACAATCTGTGAGGGATCTTCCTCTTTCATCGCCTGTCTCTCATCCATCGAAATTAGTAAATTAACGCGAAGAATGAGTTTGTTTAATCAAGTTTCTCTGTCGCTTACTTACATTTAAGCTGTAAGGCTTTTCCTTTTCTGGGAAACGCATGTATTGTTAGTGCGTGGATGTCATTGTTACAGCGTGCAGAGAATCTTTCAGATGTGTTATACTTGCCACATATGCCAAAGAAGGCACCCTGAGCACTTTGCGTATTATCAGAATTACAGTGATTTGCGTATTATCAGAATTACAGTGATTTAGAGGCACACTTTAGTCAAGAACACTTCCTATGTGAAAATGATTATTGCAGGGCAAAAAGTTTGTTGTCTTTGCCTCTGAAGCAGAGTTGAAGAGGCATAATGCAATTGAGCATGCCGGAAATATGTCCTGGTCTGCACTGCAAATTCCTGTTAGTTTTCAATATAGGCGTCCAGGGAGGGGCTTTTCAGCATAAAATAATTAGAGTATGAAAGAGGAGGTAAAATAAATTAACAATTTGAGAAGGAAGCCAAAATAAGGGTCCATAGGTCCTAGAGGTTTAACCCGCTCTAATACCATGTGTAAGAACCTGATTCCAATTATTAGAGCCGCAATCTATTATACACTAAAAAATCTATTTTCCTGTTAATTTAAAAGTAATAAAAGGGGCTTGCTGACCTTCTCACAAAGCTTTAAACATTTAACATCTTATCATTTTATCATAAGCAACATAAATTAAGGTGAGCATTCCATTGATATCAACTTAACAAGAGCAATCCATGGAAAAATACCTGTTCCGGCGGTTGATGATGATACCTTTGTCTTATAGCTCCAGCTGAACACTCCTTCTCACCGACCCAACCGGATTTACCTCCCAGCCAACTAGGAAACAAATTCCTAGCCCAGGAAACCTCCACAGGTTCCCTAGCCCTCCGTGCCCAGGTCCAACCAGATATAGTGTGTCCTCAAGAAGAATGTGCAAGACCAGATAACGATACTTTCCACCTCTCAAACCCAAGAAACCTCCATAGGTTTCCAACGTTTCCCCAAAATCATAACAAGTCAAAGCAATCACAACCAACCCCACAATCATAAGCAAAACCTCCCAAAAAAACTCCCCCCCCTTTTCTCCCTTCCCCCTTCCCTTTTTATACCCTCCTTCCCTTCTCCATCTCAACCACCTCTCATTAATGTCATTCACTTCTCACCCATCCCTATAGTTGACTTCTCTTCTCCCAAGTAAGCTAGGAGTACATTGGAAATGTGAGATGTAATTACATGGAGAGGACCATGTCTACTCCTTAGTAAATGTGAGGGTACATTGGGTAATGTGAAATGAATATATTTATTGATAATGAGTTGGAGAGGACTATGTCTTCTCCTAAGAAAATGTGAGGGTACATGGGGGAATGTGAAATGTAATTACATGGAGAGGACCATGTCTTCTCCTTAATAAATGTGAGGGTACATTGGGTAATGTGAAATGAATATATATATTGATAACGAGTTGGAGAGGACTATGTCTTCTCCCTAATAAATGTGAGGGTACATTAGGGAATGTGAAATGTAATTACATGGAGAGGACCATGTCTTCTCCTTAATAATGTGAGGGTACATTGGGTAATGTGAAATGAATACATACATTTTGAAATAATGGAAGGAGACCAAATTCTACCCAATATTCAAATTGAGAAGGTAAGTGGATAATTTGAATAATGGAAATCATGAATTTTATATTAGACCTATATTTCTCAATATTTTCAGATAATGTAAACATTAACAAAATTTGTAGGATAAGATTTAAGTGGGGCATTACATTGCAATACCTGCCGTTCTGTATTTAGTAGTAATCCCTTTTCTAATGATAGAAATCTCACATAAGATGTAAGATATCCAGCTTGGTCTTCAAGTTGTTTTTGGCAGTTAGCTAAATTGGGAAGCACCTCTGCTAGTAATGACTGCCACTCTTCACCTGCATACAAAGCACAAACCTTTTCATATAGTTTTGTAGCTGAGTCAAAACTCCCTTGCCTGTAAAACATAGTTGCCACTTCACCAAAGAGGAAATGAGCATTATGCAAAAATATTCTCTAGCCATGAAAACATAGGCTTCCATTTAAAGTAGAAAAGGATGAAGGTGCATCCAAAATTTGAAACTCCAATCGTCTCACATCAATTTGCTCATGCAAGTTGGGAAGATTTTCACCCTTTGACAAACAAATGTGAACCTCTCCGCTAACCCTAACATTAGACCAAACAATGGGAATCTCTAGCAAGTTTTCAAAAAGTGGAGCAAAGAGATTCTTCCCTTTTATGTTTACATGCCACTTTTGTATTGTCTGCACATGATATCTCTTTCAATCAAAGTAGAGAAATGAGCTCACCATATGTTGAGATGAGGATTAGCAGCATGGTAAAAGACCTTCAAATGATATGTTCTCTTCTTTTCTATCATAGTCTAGCCACAAAACCACACACTGACATTCCCTAGTTTCCTCTGGATCATTCAATACCTGAACTGCTGTGCAGGAGGGTCTTTGAGCTAATCACTCATTTGGTCATATCTTTTGATCCAGGAGCTGGGTTTTCGAGTGTAATATACCATTGCAAAGATCTTTCCGAGTTGCTCCTAATGGATAGAATTATGACATGTTTTATTACTGACTATCATGTACAAAACATCTAACCAAACAAATCATAGTAAGAGCTCATGTTCATCCCTAGTGATAGGCTTTGGAGACTAGAACTAACAGAAGGCATAATGATAACAACATAAACGAAATGACACTTATCAAATAATGAAGTTGTTTACACAAGATTTTTTCTTCTCCTTTTCCTTATGAAGATCACCATGTAAGAAACATACCATATATTCATCATAAAAAGAGTCATCCATAATCATCCATAAATACGATCCGAATTATAACTATCTGGCTCAAGTAATATAAGTATCATCTGAGATTTCATCATATGAAACTTATGACTGCAGCATAGCATGATGTAACATTAAAACACTTCAAAAACATAAGCATCCTTACCATTTATAAGAATCTTTATGTACCAAAGACTACTAAACATAATGCCAACAATGCATTATTAGAATCATCACATATTCTCCCCATGAACCAGTGCCAACTGTTCACTGTCAGATCTAATCATTGCATATATCAGTAAGAATCATCAAGGCATCATCATCAACTAGTCATAAATTGAGTAATCAACACTTATGAGGGTCAAAATAATTTCTAATTAACATCCACATACTGTAATTAACAAACATCTAGACAACAAAGATAATGCAAATTGTTTAAACCATATTAGACCCTTTTTATGAGTCTGTCCCACTTCATCTTCATCAAACCATCATATACACAACTGTACAACTTCTAACTCATGTATATACGTGACTTGTCTTCATGATAACTACGTATGAGAATTTCATACTTTCAATTCGTCCTGAGTCTATTTTGTCTATATGCTAAGCTATGCCACAAATTTCTGACTGTACTTCCTTCTTCTTCCATACCTTGGAGTGTGATGATGTTTCCTCCTTTTGGTATGTTGACTAAATTTTTCTCCTGAATGCTTTTGCTATATGCCCAAACTTGTTACAAGAATAACACCTTCTATCTTTCATATTCTCTCTATAGTACTCAATGGATTTGTGACCAAACATATGGCAAGAAAAACAATGTCCCTTAAAGCACCTGGAACATGATGATGTTTTTGCGTGACGGTTATTAGCTTGAATCATTCTACTTCTGCATCTAGCTGCAACATATCCAAAATTATGACACCTAAAAAATTCAACATTATTCATGAAAGGAAAGAACCGATTATTACTTCCATAGTTAGGAGTAAATTATTTTCTTTGAAGACTTTATTTCCTTGGTTGTTGATGGGGTTGATCACTTATCTCCTTGTTGAGCATTTTAGATTTTGGATTACAGTTCCTTGCTTTAGTTTGTGAGCTAGATTCACCTTTAACAGTTTCACGAAAACCAAGACCAAATTTGATGGATGGAGACCTTTGAAAACTAAGAATATCATCCAAAATCTTAGTACTATCTTGAAATCATAAAAGTTTATCTTTCTCTTCTAATTTACCTTCTAGGATATTTACCTCTACTTGATATTGCTCTTCCTTTTCACAATATTGCTTCTTCATGATTTTTTCAGATTTTTTACTGTCACGCCCCCAAGCCTACGGTGGTATTTCAACCGTGCCGGCGAGGTGCAACACCACCAAACACTTTCCTTTTAACAATACTCGTGCACATGGACTATGCCTAAATTCACCTTCGCATTACTTAGCTTGTGTTTCGCAACCAAGTAAACATGTTTATCCTTTATACCTAATGAAGCCCATACTCATTCATTATCCATCACAATTAAATAAAAAGAACATCAACAATTGCAAGAATTATAAAGGGGAGGGGCAACTCCCCGTAATATGAGTCTGCCCATCAGTTTATTAAGAATATCCGTTTTTACAATACAAGTTTGCTTGGAAAACTCCAAGCCACACTTAGCCAAATTTACAAGATAGGCAACCTGCCTTTACAATGTTCATGCATACCTTGCATGGTGGGAGGGTGCTCACCTGAGCCACGAAGACTCCCTCCTCAAGCCTTACACAAAACCTGCATCCAACCATACACCCGAGCACTTCTTGCCCAACGTCTTCACCCAACTCCTAGTACGATTCCAACCGTGTGGCTAAACAATACTTAGCGCATGAGATATGCGCTCTTCTTCTTGTCCCCTCTGCGCACAAGGAAATTCTCACTAACTATGCAAAGATGTCATGTATTGAATGTCAAAAATTAGCCCAATGCTTGCTCTATATATATGCGATGTAGGTGGGGTGGGGCTATCCAGCCGACCCCCAAATATGTGTTGAACGCACCCTTCAAATGCCATCAAACGATGTTCGGCTCGCCATCTACATGAGTCGGCCTCAAAACCACGTCATCGCACGCCCAGAGGTATAAACGCACCAACACCATCGCACGCCCAGAGGTATAAACGCACCAACGCCATCGCATTTTCACCAAGTTTTGCACTCGCCCCTTTCGTCGCAAATCTGTTGTCGTAACGTCGCTTTTTGTGCGATGTAGCCCGCGCTCCATCGTCGTGCCATCATGCACGCTTGCCTGACGCCCACCCATCGCAAATCTCCAAGGCATTAAATCCTCCTCCACCTGAAGTCGTTGTCGTCCTCGACAACATCCCAACTCCAAGCATCAATATCCATGATGTCAACTCCTCCACATATGGCAGACATCCTTGCAACATATGTAGGACTCATCTCCACCATGTCTCTTCTAAGTGACCAACTGCCACCAAGATAGTCCATACTAATGTATGTCAACAATGTCCATGATCACCGACCACCTGCCACAATCTCCATGCTGCTCTCCACCATGGAAGGCTGATCCTTCCAACATCAAGCTGCATGTCCGTTGCAACAATGTGTCAACTCCATCATGTGCATCACTCCACCATGTGAAAAATTGCCCATGATATGTAAACAAGTGTTAACACACCTCAATCATGTGCCAACATCTAATCTCAACAATCGGAAGTCCTCTCAATCCATGACAATCAACCATCATGTCACAATCTCCACATGCTGCTCCATCGTGGAAGGCTGGTCGCTCCATCTCAAGCTACATGCTTACTGCAACATGTAGTGTTGACCTCATCATTTGTCGTTCCCGTGTGAACCTGTTGCCATGATACTCCAACACAATGCTAACACATCATGTACATGCTAGCCCCTCATGTTTGAACTAGTTGGGTGATCAATCCAACCATCACGCTCAAACCATGAGGATGCACATCCTCATGCCACCATCAGTTGTTTCTCAAAACATCCTGCCACATCCTGAACTCGATCAAGAATCCATCCTCATAAGTAAACCATGCTCAGGTCCATGAAGTAGTCCTCATCTCATCTACAACATGTCCATGATGTTTGGTATCAATGTGCTATATGAAATTAGCCACATCAATCTCAACATCATCCATATGTGTGCCTCCTCAACATGAAGAGATCATCTCATCAAACTTCAACTCTCGGTTTGCCACATCCATGTCCATGAAGCTACCTCCATCACATCTGCAATGTGTCATCCCTCAAGTCTACCAAGTGCCTTAAGAGAACACCTCTCTCCATCAAGTCAAGTGCCTCAAGGGAACACCTTTCCATGTGTTGCCCATGACCAAAGATGAATCAGCTCCCATGTGTAAAAAGTAGTTGAGTCTCGGCTCAACCCATACCCAAGTGTAGCCACTAGGGAATCATCATCGTAACTCCATCACCTCAAAATGTCCCATATCTATCCTCCACATCAAGTCACTCTTTCAAGCCATGCCCATACATGTACTTTGAAAGTATGCACCCTATCATGCATCAAAGTCTCTAACCTCAGCTCCTCAATGCAACAGATCCTCTAATTCCACCATATATGAAGTCCTCTAGAAGTCACAACAATCTCATGTCATCATGAGCTCCATGAGTCATCCCCAACCAACACTCTAGCAAGCATACAAGTCTCCACCCAAAGGTCTCTGCAAGATGCCTCAGCTCTCCATGTAGTAAGAATGCCCCATAGACTGCTCACAACTCCATCCAAGTCCACGGCTTTGTTGCACAAGAGTGTACATTCTCTCCATAGGATCATAAGTATAAGTCTCCATGTCACACTAGCACATCTATCTGCACAACATCCATGCCTTGGTACACCTCATTGGATGCCCATAAGTGACATCTCTACAAGTGCACCCACAATATGTCCCTGCATAAGACTGCCATGCTCCATGTCTCCAACCTGATGTCCATGACTAAGTTGCCATGTAGTCCAACCAGGTAGACCCATCACAACAATCGGTCATCTCTACCCAAGCTGCAATCTTTGGTCTAGTGAACTCGACCACCCAACCATATCATCATGTCATGAGTTTCCTTCATCATAGCTCCTCCACCTAAGTGTCCACCAAGACTATCTCTTGGTCTTGCCCATGAGAAGTCCACCCAAGAATTGTCATTACGAGTCCCTTCCATCATAGCTCTTCCACCAAAGGTTCACCAAGACTATCTCTTGGTCTCTTCCATGAGAAGTCCACCCAACTGTGTGCCCTTCAAACTGTCCATGAGTCATGCCGGGCACTTATCCATGTGGCTAAAGCACAACCCAATCATCCACAATGATCATCAAGTTCCACCCTAGTCACGGGCCTTTGTACCTTCTACCATAAGGCCACAAACAACCCCAACAAGTCCTGCAACAATCAACAATCCTTGTTTCTCCATACAAAGTCTCAACATAAGCACCCATGGTAAAATGCTCCCTAGCATCGGCAAACTGGCTTTGCCCTTCCCTGCAAATGGTCCATCTACCAAATGCTCAAATGAAACACATGTATCAACAGTACTTACAACATCATGAGGTTCCTCCATGAGAGTACCCTCATCCATACATGTATGCAAACTGCCTTATCCTGGTCCAACTTGATCAATATCAAGCTCATCCTCCATCATGATCAGGTCTGCAACATCTTCAACTATCACAGCTTCCTCTTCCTTGTTTGCACAATCTGCAACTTCATCTTGCTCCATTGTCCATCCAAGTTGAAGAAGGTCATCTTCAACATTCTTTTCCAAGACTGCAAGCTCTTCTTGAATCTGGGGATTCTCCTTTTTCAACCGCTTCACCCTGTATAAGGTAAGCAAGAGCTTCCCTTCACATTCTTCCAAACCTGCCATGCCTTGTACTTCGTCTTGCCCGGTTCGTACTTCGTTCAGACGCCCAAACCATGTACACCTGCCCACATGAAGTCCCACTTGCCCACCTGACAAGTTTCGATATCGTATGACTAGCACGTAGTACTGCCTGCCCAATTCTACGACACCCGGTTCCAACCTTTACGATCTTCAACAAACACCCTGCAACCATGAACTGACCCTTGTTCCACTCATGTGAAACTAGCTTCCTTCACCTGCAAGTACTTGTCTCCACTGTCACGAGTAACTTGCTCAACCAGCTCAATCGAGCTCTGATACCAACTGTCATGCCCCCAAGCCTACGGTGGTCTTTCAACCGTGCCGGCGAGGTGCGGCACCACCGAACACTTTCTTTTTAACAATACTCATGCACACGGACTATTCCTAAATTCACCTTCGCATTACTTAGCTTGTGTTTCGCAACCAATTTAACATGTTTATCCTTTATATTTAATGAAGGCCATACTCATTCATTATCCATCGCAATTAAATAACAAGAATATCAACAATTGCAACAAGTATAAAGGGGAGGGGAAACTCCCCGTAATGTGAGTCTTCCCAACAGTTTATTAAGAATATCAGTTTTTACAATACAAGTGTGCTTAGGAAACTCCAAGCCAACACTTAGCCAAATTTACAAGATAGGCAACCTGCCTTTACAATGTTCGTGCATACCTTGCACGGCGGGAGGGTGCTCACCTGAGCCACCAAGACTCCCTCCTCAAGCCTTACACAAAACCTGCATCCAACCATACACCCAGGCACTTCTTTCCCAACGTCTTCACCCAACTCCAAGTACGATTCCAACCGTGCGGCTAAAAAATACTTAGCGCATGAGATATGCGCTCTTCTTCTTGTCCCCTCTACGCACAAGGAACTGCAGACTAACTATGCGAAGATGTCATTTTTCGAATGTCAAAAATCAGCCGAACGCTTGCTCTATATATATGCGATGTAGGTGGGGTGGGGCTATCTGACCGACCCCCAAATATGTGTTGAACACACCCTTCGAACGCCCTCAAACGATGGTCGGCTCGCCCTCTACATGAGTTGGCGTCACAACCACATCGTCTCATGCCCGGAGGTATAAACACACCAATGCCATCACATCTTCACCAAGTGTCGCGCTCGCAGCTTCCGTCGCAAATCTATTGTCGTAACGTTGCTTTTTGTGCAATGGTGCCCATGCTTCGTCGTCGTGCCGTCGTGCACGCTTGCCCGCCGTGCGCGCACGCCTGGGCGCCCGGCGCCTGCCTGTCGCAAATCTCCAAGGCGTGACACAGTCTTGTATGAGTTGTACATCATTGGATTCACTGAAAGGTCCTGAGAAAAATTCGAGCTGCTGATTGACTCCCTGATTAGCCAGTCTATCTGCAAACTTGTTGGTCATTCGTCGAATGTGTTTGAAGGTAATGCTTTTGGAGGCTCTGAGCCGTTCCTCTATTTGTTCCAATCTACTCAGAAGCCTCCAACTCGAGGTAGTCTTTGCTGTTGGGGTTCTTGAGTGTATCCTTGTGACTGCTGCTATTAAAATTTGAGAATCCCTTTCTACCTCAAGAGGGAAAAATTCTTCCTTTTCTACTATGCATAGGCCTTTCCATAAACCTTCAAGTTCTGCTGCATTGTTGGTATCTTTGCCAATTGACCCATGATATATGTATAGCACTAAAGCAACCTCTTTTCTGAAGACACCACTGTAGCCAACCGGCCCAGGATTCCCCTTAGTAGCCCCATCGAAGTTCAATTTGTAAGATTGTGAAGCCAGGGGGGGACCAGTTAAGGGGAGAAGTAGTGCTGATAGGGGGATTAGTTTTGGTTTGAGCTACGAAAGTGAGGTCCATATTCGAATCTCTCAAGATGAGGCATTCCCTGAGGAGAGTCTAGCAAATCCGAATCTTGCCAATGACTTAGAGCAAGCGTTTCCTAAAATTTTTGTTTGAGAAGGAGCCATAAGGTGTCAAGAGTTTTGCTAAGGCTGTTGAAGGTTATATTATTTCTTTCGTTCCATGCGATCCAATATACAAAGCTCGGAATGAGGGTCCAAAGATAGTTTAGAAGGTGGCTTTGGAATGGATGCCAAGGCCAGTTCCTGATGGTGTCTGTGATATTTCCCACACATTTTCCCGTTCTTCTATTACATTGAGCAATTCTTTCCCACATTTGTGCTGCTAGTGGATAGGTATCCAGTAGGTGCATGATGGTTTCTGAATTAAGATTGCAATTAGGACAGCTTGAAGGTCCATTGAATCCACGCTTTCGAAGATTATCCCAAGTAAGGATTTACCGTTTTCTCCGAAGCCATAAAAAAGTGGAAACCTTAGGCCAGATACTAGGTTGCCAAATCTGATCCCATATCTAATCCTTTGTTGTATGCATGGGTTGATAGAGGAGTTGGTATGCTTCCTTGGTGGTGAGCATACCTTTTGGCGTGTGTCCCCATCACAATTTGTCCTTTTTATCAGAGTGTTTAATTTTCCTGAGATTTAACTCCTGGTCGATCTCGTCATAAGTTTCCTCTTACCAATTTGCTTGACATGTACTGGCTGATCTCCAGAGTTGAAAGCCTTGTGGGGAGTGCCGCTACCAAAAATGATGAATATGGATTTGGTTGGTTTGCCGCATCGATGCTTGCCACTTGGGTTTCTGAAAGAGAGTGGCTAGTCTAGGGAGCTGTTGCCAAGAATCCTCCCAAAATCTAGCTGTAGTGCCCGAATGTGTTTCCCAAAAGCTGTGCGCTTGAGTGAAGGCACTCTATTGCTTGGAAACATTCTAGATCAAAGAGCTAGGAGTTGTTGTGCTATTTCTGATGAGATCTTCCCATTGACTACCTGGCACGTATTTTTCTTGCCATAGCCTTTCCCAAGGAGTGTGCTGTTTGGAAATCTAATTCCACCAGATATGGGCTCCCATTGTATTGCTTCTGTGCAAGGGATCCCTCAATCCTAGCCCACCAGCTGATTCTGTGCATTTGACCAGAGCCCATTTCCTATTGAGTCCTGCAGATCCCCAAAGAAATTTTCTTTATAGATTGCAGATGTTCTTGAGAACCCATTTTGGAGCTGCCAATACAGAAAAGAGATAAAGGGGCATAGCTTGGAGAATGGATTTGATTAGGATGAGCCTGCCAGCTATTTTGAGTGAATGGAAGGTCCATGAAGAGAGCCTTGTTTCTAGCTTATCGATGAGGGTTCTACAGGAGGCGTGTTTTTTAGCAGATTCCAGCAATGGAGATCCCAGATATTTCACAAGAAGCGTGGCTATCTGGAAGCCTAGAATCCTGGCAATGTTCCTCTAAGTCAGGATGGGAGTATGGAAGAAAAAAAGCTGGGACTTGGAGGTGTTGATGGATGTTCTTGAGGCTTCAGAGAAGATATTGAGTAGGTCTTTATAGCCGATGGCTTCTTGAGCTGACGGGTGGCCGAAAAGCATAGTATAATCAACAAACTGTTGATGGGAGATAGGGGGGAGTCCATGCAGAGAGATTCCCTTTATAGAATGGGATGAGATGTCAGAATGAAGGAGGCGACTGAGGCCTTCGGCCATGAGAACAAAGACGAAAGGGGATAGG
Source organism: Pinus taeda (assembly GCA_000404065.3). Lineage (NCBI taxonomy): Eukaryota > Viridiplantae > Streptophyta > Pinopsida > Pinales > Pinaceae > Pinus > Pinus taeda. The sequence continues at coordinate 14,030 of APFE030635582.1, forward strand.
GGGTCTCCTTGGCAGATGCCTCGGGAAGGACGAAAGGGGGTAGAAGGTGAGCCATTAAGTAGGATGGAGAAGCTAGGTGAAGAGATGAGGTTCATGATCCACTGTGTCCAAGTAGCGCTGAAGCCAAATTCCAATAACACCTGATTGATATAATTCCAACTGAGTTTTTCAAAAGCCTTGGAAAGATCTAGCTTAAGAATCATACCTAGCATTTTTAATAGCTTGAGAGAGTGGATCACTTCGTTTGAGAGAATGATGTTGTCTGTTATCTGGCGCCCTTCGACATATCTAGTTTGCTCAAGCGAGATGAGAAGAGGGAGAAGAGGCTTGAGCCTATTCTACAAGACTTTGGATATGAGCTTGTAAATGATGTTACAAAGTGCTATGGGTCTGTATTTTTCAGGCGTATTGGATTCATCCACTTTAGCAATTAGCACTATGAAGGTAGAATTAAGGGAAGGAAGGATCCAATGCATCGATCTTGATTCCTCCACTATCTCCCAGACCTCTATTTTAATAAGCTCCAAAAATGCATGAAAGAAGCATGAAAGAAGTTAGCTATAAAGCCATCGAGTCTAGGTGCTTTGCCATCCTTAAGTTGAGCCATGGTATCTCCACTTCTTGCTTGGTGATGGGCTGGAGCAAAATTTTGTTGTGGTCCTCAAAAACCAGTTTAAGAATATGCTACGTTAGTGAGCGTATGGCATGATCCCTGTATCCTGGCAGCTCCCAGAGAATATCCTGAAAGTGTTGTTTGAATTCTTGTTCCACAGCTTCATGCGCCTCTAATCTCTCCCCTTGTTGATTATTTATGAAGGCTATGTTATTATGCATTCTCCTCTGAATTGTTGATCTGTGAAATTTTTTTGTATTTTTATCCCCTTCCTTTAGCCAATTGATTCTGGATTTTTGTCATCACAAAACTTCTGCTTGCTGTCTTCGTGCATCGATCTTAGTTAAGAGGGTCTGCTCCTATTGCGCATATTCCTCTGTTCTTCCCTCCAAGATAATTTTCTATTCTAGTGAGGTCATCTGCTGCTCCAACTCTTTTCGGTTTTCAAAGATATTACCAAACTAAGCTCTATTCCATGATTGGAGAGCTTGTTTGAGATGTTTTAGTTTTTGTTGTAGCTGGAACATCTTGGCTCCTGTGGGGGGGTTGAATGACTTCCAAGCATCTTCTACTACTTCTTTGAATTTGGGATGTGAGAACCAAAAGGCCTCAAAGAGGAAAGGTCTACTGCATTTTGAGCCCGGACGCAACCATTGAAGCTTGATGGGCCAGTGATAAGAGCCCGCTTGAGGCATAATGGAAGCATGAAAATCCCCACCCAGGTGTATTGCATTATCTGATATAAGGAAGTGATCCAGCCTGGACGCTATATGCTAAGTTCCACTTCTTTTGTTGGTCCAGGTATACACACCATTGGAGGTTTGAAGGTCCATTAACTTATTGTTGTTGATGAAGTCTTTGAAGCCATTGCTGTCAGCTTCCAACTTCGATCTACCTCCGGATTTTTCCTCCAGAGTCGTAATGATATGGAGGTCACTTCTCCCAATCCAAAGGGGCAATTGCCTGTCTGAATTGAGAGCTGCGAGTGTATCCAGGAGATGCATCTTTTGATGTAAGTTTTGGGGAAAATAAACATTGGAGAGATGGCCGTGAATATTTGTCACAATTAGATGGAATGTTGATTGAATGAAAAAGTGTGAGGCATGAAAATCTTGAAGGGAGAGTACCTGCAGGTTCCACATAATTGTTAGCCTCTCGAAGCCCCTGAAGCATCCACAGAGATTGAGTGGCATCCTGGTCAAACCTTATTTAGAATCCTTTCTAGTATGGTGCTATTTCCTTTGGTCTCTTGAAGAAAGACAATTGAAGGCTTTTCTTGCTGAATCATATTTTTTAGCATTCTGTGTTTTGTGGGGCTATTGAGCCCTCTTATGTTCCATGATATGAGCTTGATAAGGAACTGTGGAGAAGATATTTGAAGAACCTGGTCAGCTTGGGGAATCTACCAGAATCCACCAACATTTCTCCTATGATAATTGTCCTTTGCAGATCCATCTTGTGCCCTCATTTCTTCACGTCTCTCAAGATTTTCTTCTCATCCCAAGGACTATTGGCATGAATGCCTAGGCTTTTATTGTGTTGTGCTATGGCTAGAACTTCTTAAAGCCTTTCGATTTCCCGGGGGGGTATTGTATTAAAATCTCTTTGTTTGCACACTGTTTCTAATTTGAGAATATCTAGACCTTCCAGATCTATGCTTTTTGGTTCCTCATCCATGTGGATCAGGGTGTTCTGGTCTTCCTCATTTGTCTGTTGGTGAATGCTAAGAGCTAGAGCTGCATCAATTTCCATGGTGGAAGATTTTTGGGCTTTCTCTGGATCAATGTTTTCAGATGAGGTTGAGGCGGGAAAGCTGGTGGAGAGTTGAGGCAGGTTTCGGTACTACAGAATGTGGTGGCTTGGGGGGTGAGGAAGGAGAGGGATCTTCAAGAGGGATATTAGGGTGATCCTTTGTAGTGTTTTGAGAAGTTAGAATTTCAAATATGTTCTGGGATTTAGGATTTTTATAGGTTCTGGGAGCTGCCGGATTTTTCTTGGCATTCCTTCTACGGCTAGGGACCTTTGTGAAGCCTTCAGAATCTTTGCTTGTGTCATTAGTTGGGGCTCTAGATCTAAGATTCAGAGGAAAATCCCTGAAGAGATGGCCATGTTCATGGCATTTTCTTAAACGAAAAGGTATATGCTCGTAATCTATTGTTTGAATCCATTCATAATCGTCATGAAATAGACTTATCGAGTCCGTGAGTTCTTTAGTGAGATGCATGTGAACGTAGATCCTGGCATAGGAGGTGTACCTCTATGTTTTAGTGTCCTCGGAAACTTTGATGAATACCCCTAGGATATTTCCTATGTCCTTTAAGGTCTCCTCTCTCCAGTATTCCAGTGGCAGAGAATACATTCTTATTAATACTAGAGCCCAGCTAAGATCTTCCTTGTCTCGGTTGAACCTTTCTTTCCAGTTTCGCAGGTACAGGCCTGAAGAGTTGAAAAAATACGGGCCTCCTTCGAAGATGTGATTTTTGTTTTCCAAGAAGTTGAAAGTGGTAGTGAAGAAGCCTTTGGGACCAAGATCTAGAGAGACTTGTCCTTTAGGCTTCCATTTGGAAGTTATCCAGCCATGCAGGCCCTTTTCAGTAGTCCAGAATCCCAAGAACTTTCCTATGAGTGCATGATCCCTCATATATTGGATCTCGTTGTTGATTCTCTGACTGGGGAGTTCTACTTTAATTCTTTCTGCAATCTTTGGAATGCATGTTGCAGAAGACACCATTGGCTGCATCATTGATGTCTTTTGGTCATTTCCTGTGTCCTTTACGGTCTCAGAATTTACTGGAGGGTCTTCGAAAGCCTCAGTGGCAGGCTCATTGTCCTGGTTGTACTGAGGGAGGATTCCTGGATTGATCAGAGGGTCTACACTCTCTATTTTGTTAGAAGATAAAAAGGTGGTTGCAGGGGGGATGAGCCTGCCCCTTCAAAGGGTGAATCCATAGACGGGAGCTCAGCAGGAGAACTGAGTCAGGGGTGCCATTTTCACAGAGTAAAGAAAGGGGGAATGGGTAAATGCTCGATCCCTAGTGATAGTCGCATCTGAAGAACCCTAGCATGAGTTTCAGAGCGATCAAAGCCTATAATTTTGTATTTATGTAAGAAGTAATTTAATCATGAGTGCTTGATTTTTTATTCATTACAAAAATTAACATATTCTTCTTCTTTACAAGCATTTGCATTTTGTTTTTGGATTTTAATTTTAAGAGAAATGTCTATGAAAGGAAGGGGTCCAAAGACCAATAAGGGCTAACAAAATACTAAAAATTATAAAAACGCTTCTCATATTGGACCTTCTTTTGCAAGTAGAAAGTCCAAGTAGACCCAGACTCATCATGTCGGAATGGTCCACTTGGATTTTGGAAATAGTGATTTAGGTGTGATACAAGTCAACAAGGGGCAGGTCGCTAATGATGATTAGAAAGTTGTCCAACTGGAGGCATAAAAATGGTTGATCATGAAGACCATGCAGGGGGGACTGGCGAGAACCAGGTAAATGAAGAGCAATCCACTTTTGGATTTCCAATAGTAAACTCATAAGTAAATATTCAAATGAAGAACATTTGAACTTCACCTCTTCCACACTTTTATGGTAAGGTGCATGAAGACCTAGATTCATTTGTGTTTCAGTTAGATAAATTATGTTAGAGTTATGGTTATTCTTCCGATGCCAAGAAATTAAATTTGTTTCCTATAAATCTCAAGGATTTAGCCTTGTGCTAGTTCATGGGACTTGGAGGAAACACTGTGAGTTCTCGGGACTAAACAAAGAGAGTATTTTTGAATAAATATAAGAAATAATGTAAAACTAGAGAAATGTGGGACGAGATCTTCGCCATTTTACAAGGTGATGATGAGACTCTGGAGGATTACTTAGAGAGATTCTTATATACACTCCAAAGGTCCAAACAAAAATTTGGTTTAAGTACTATTTGAACCCTGTTCCTATGAGGAATTACTAAGGATTCTAGACATAATTTGAAATTTTTAGGAAAATGAGGCATTGCCCAGAAAAATTTTGAACAGATTTGTGACTTGGGGAGGAAGTTCTCATGAAATCAATCTAGATCCACTAGAGGAGGTCGAAGAAAAACTAACAAACTAGGATCTTCATATGTTATGATGATTGACCTGGAGAATAAAATGGAGAAAATGAAAATTGAAATAATTAATATTGTTAGGAAACAAATAGACACTTTGAAATTCCAACAAAATCTAGAAAAAGAACAAGAGTCATTATCTATTTTTTGTCCAAAATGTAGGAAAAAACATCCTTTAAGAGGTTGTGTCGGTGATATATAAAGTGCTTATAAATATGTGATTTTTGCAGAGAACCACACCACAGAGGAATGCCCGTCCATACCTAGATTAAAATGTTTACTTGAAGGAGACAATTATGAAGCTGAGTTGTTACATGTCATAGCAGCACGAAGGAACTAGCCACAGGTAAGTGCAAGTATAGTTCATGAACCGCATTTTTATGATTATAATGCATCTCCATATTCCTATTATAATAATAATAATCACTCTGAACATTGCAATCAAAAACCCATTTTCATCATGGACAGTCCTCTCAACCTTCGAAAAAAGGATGGAGAGTGCCAAACCATTCATATGATTCCTATCCTACTCATATGTCACAACCATCATTTCCCTCTCTATCTCAACAAAGTCAATCACTGCCACCATTGCCTTTTCCACCACCATTTAGACAACCTCAACTACCTTCTCAACTGGTACTGAATTATGATAATAAGGGAATACAGTTAATTCATTCAATTGGACCATCCCCTCTTCCTACCTATTGAGCCCTACTGATTGGGATAAATGAGCTTCAATTGAGATTGGGAAGGGTAGTTAAACTAGGAAAAAAATAAAAATCCAAAATGATCATTGAGGATAAAAATGAGGAGGTAACTCTCGATTATTTAAAAAACAATTTAACCATTCATCCCATTCTCATACCTTCATACTCACCATCTTCTTCAAACCAGCCTCCCTATTCATAGAGTTTGGCAATGGAGAAGAGTGACCCCGAGTCCACTTTAGTTTTTGAATTAAGGAATCTTTGTATCAGGTTCACTTTACTTCAAGCTATTAGATAAATTACCATCTGTGAAAAGATCATTAATGAATTATGTCTTAAAAAACCAGGGAAGAAGACAGTAGAACCACAAACCACTTAGTTTGTTGGTAGAGCAGTTGGGTTGATGACAGGATGCGTATCAATGGAGAAATAAAAAGATCCTGGAAACCTAGTTGCTTCTGTCTAGATAGGTGATATCCTTGTCTCTAATTTATTAATAGACCTAGGGGCAGCCATCAACGTTATGACCAAGAAAACCATGGAACAACTTGGGTTGGGCCATATTCATCCTACACCCATCGTGCTTGAACTTGCAGACATATCTAAAATCAAGCCCAATGGAGTATTGGATGATGCAGTTGTCTCTATAGATTCATGGGAATACCCCACAAATTTCAATGTGCTTCAACCAAAGAATATAGTGGGACGACATGCTTTGATTCTGGGATAACCATGGCTTTGCATGATCGATGCTTATATTGGATGTCTCTCCCGTGATATGTACATTTCACATGGAGACTCTAGGAAAAATGTTACCTTATATCCACCTGCTAGATCTATTCGGGAACTTAAGGAAACTTTATGGTTAGATTATGAAAATAGTGATGAGGAGTCTCGACCTATCCCTTTGACTCAACATTATACCAAGTCCACCCACGATGGTGAATTACGAGATTTATTGAACAATCTAGACACTATGCCTAGTTTTAACACTTCATCATATCTTTAGTCTGGATTTTCAAGAAAATTTAGATTCCCAACATTCATTATCCCATACCGTGGTATCATCTTCCTGTGCTATTGAGCCTGAGACCACTCTTGTTGAAATTAGTCCAGGAAAATCTTTACACATTAGCTCACACCTATATTCATCTCAGCAAGAGCAACATGTTTCCTTGTTGCAAGATCACTCGGATGCATTCGCTTGGAGTTACAAAGAAATGAAATTAATTCTTCCTGAGACTTGTACTCATGATATATATATCAAAGAGGGAGACCGACCTGTCTGACACCCCTAGAGATGAATGAATCCTGCCACCTTTCAAAATGTTGTGCTGGCTATTTTTTTTTTCTCTTGAATGTGCTGATATTTATACAGATGATTTTTCTTTTTTTGGTAACTCATTTGATGGAGCTCTTAAAAATCTAGAAAATTTTATTTTACGTTGCGAAGAGGTTCATCTTTCTTTGAGTGATAAAAAGTGTAGATTAATGTGCAAAGTAGGAGTGGTTCTTGGTCATTTTGTTTCTAGGAAAGGTATCCAGGTTGACCCCTCTAAAATTGAAGTCATTATTTGTCTGCCTGCACCTAAAACCGAAAGGGAAGTGAGAGGATTCCTGGGACATGATGGTTATTACCAGAGATTCATTGAATTTTTTTCTAAGATTTATACCCCCCTTTTTCGATTATTAGCTAAGGATAGTTAATTCATCTGTTCCACAAGTTGCCAACAATCATTTGAAACATTGAAGGAAAAATCAGTACAGGTACCAGTTTTGAGAGGACCAAACTGGTCCCTGCCATTTCATGTTTCCTCCAATTCCTCAAGCACATCCATTTTCACATCTTTAGGACAAGACTAGAATAAACAAGCCTATGCTATTTACTACATCAGTAAAAATTTGTCAGGTGTTAAATTTAACTATACAGTGACTGAGAAAGAATTTTTAGCCATTATTTTTTGCTATTAATAAATTCAGACATTACGTTATAGGATATGAAGTTTATGTGCGTACTGATCATTCTACTATAAGATATCTAATGAATAAACCTTTAACTAGAAATATAGTGACTAGGTGGTTGCTTCTATTACATGAATTTAATGTTACAATTATTGATAGACCAGGAAAATCTAATGTTGTAGCTGATTATCTTTCTAGATTAAACAATCTTGGTGAAGTAACTCTTTTTGATGATGATTTTTCTCATGAACATATTTTTTCAATGTGAACAAAATCCCCATGGTTTGCTAACATATCTAACTATTTAGTCATTGGAAAAACACCACCTCAGTTATCCGCCCGTGAAAAGCGGAATATCATTCAGAAAAGTGCCTCATATTTTTAGATACAGGGAGACATCTTTTACAATGGACCAGATTTTATTATTCGTGGATGTGTTAGAGAGGAAGAAATGTTTGATATCTTAAAACTTGACCATGATGAACGTTACGGTAGCCACTTCATGGATAAATGAACTATGCACTCGAAATTTTTTTCCTTCTTAGTTCAAACCAAACAATATGTTAGGCATTGGGATAGTTGTCAACAGGTGGGTCAACTTGTTCAAGCCAATGAAATACATTTATGTCCTCAAGTCATGATTGAGACCTTTAGAAAATGGGCTATTTATTTCATAGGACCCATAAACCTCACATCTTTAAACAAAAAAAATATCTTGGTTTGTAGTGATTTTGTCACTAAATGGGTAGAGGCTAAAGTTGTTTCTTTTGCCACTAAAAAACTTGTTGTTGATTTTCTGTTCAATGAAGTTTTTGCTAGACTTAGTGTTCTTAGATAAATTGCTTCTGACTATGGACCACAGTTTGTTTCTAACTTGGTATAGGAAGTCATGAATCAATACAAGATTTGGAACATGAAATCTACACCGTTCCACTCACAAGAAAATGGAAAGGTGGAATCTACAAGCAAGGTGATCAAATCCATCCTCACCAAAATAGTAAACATGCACAAGATGAATTGGGCTAGCTGATTTCCTGATGCCTTATGGGCTTATCGAAATAATTGGAGGGACAACATAGGCCATACACCATATGATTTGGTGTACGGAAGAGAAGTCCTTTTGCCAATTGAATTCTAGATAAATATGTGCAGAAATGTAGTTTAGTTGGGTCTATATCTCTAGGAAGCACAACAACAACGTCTATTACAATTAAACGAGCTGCATTAATTTTGAAGGGATGTTGTGCAATAGAATATTTTGGTGTAACAATAATGAAAGAAGTGGCGTGAAAAGTTTATAAGGAAGAAACAGTTCCAACCAGGTGATTGAGTACTTCTCTATGACTCTAGATTTAAACATTTTAAAGGGAAGTTCCATACTCGTTGGATGGGACCATATGAGGTAGTTCAAGTTTTCGACAATGGGGTTGTACAATTCAAAACTATCGATGCATGAAATTTAACTTTCTTGTGAATGGACATAGGCTTAAAGCATATTTTCATCCCATCACATAGGTGTTGAGCCTTGCAATAGGTATGTATTTACTCTTGATTATTATCTTTTTCCTCCTTTCTTATCCATCTTGTGCCATGATATAATAACAAATTGATAGGATTTTGATAAGGAATGGATAAAACGGCTCTTGATACAATTTGACTTATCAAACTAACTCTCATTACTTTTTATGTAGAAAAACAGTAGAAGGAACAACTATTCTTCCCAAGTCAGAAAAATAAAAGCTAATTGAGGAAAATGAGATGCATTAGGTGTGGTCGAACCAAGGAACAATTCAAGGAGATCAGTGCGAGACAAAAGAATTTTCTGAAGATATCATTTAGTTTTGAATCCCTCAGGATCTCCTGATCCTGAGGGATCACATTTATCGTTTCCTTTTGACTATAAAAGAGAAGATTCAAGAGGGATCTCTTGTCTTTTACCTGGATTGTAATTTTAATTTACATAAGGGTGATTTTGAGGCACAAGATCATGTTGTAATGATAAGTGACTTTGATTATTAATATACAACTTGCATTTCTATTCGTTCGTATATTCTGAAATCATTAAGTAGTGTACACTGGTGGCTAGGGCCCGGTCTTTGGTGGAACTTACTGTTGTTCCTTGTTTTATGGATTTTCCGTTTCATGCAACTTATTCTGTTTTATGGCTTTTCAGTTAATGTATTTTCGTTCAATCAGATTTCTGGTATTCATTTCATTAATGCTTAGTCATAGTTGGTTTTATTGAATGCATGTCGTGGATTGAATTAGTTATCAGTTAGAGAATCATTTATGGTTAATTGCAGAATAGAGTGTGATTGATTAAATGCTTTCCTTCTATCCAATAGTTTAAGTATAGCTAAAAGAGCTCAGTTAATACTACGGTTCTCTCAGTTGATTGTCATTTGAATCTAGTTGATTAATATTGAATTACGGTATTGTTTGAGATAGAGTCATGATTCTTAGATGAATTATTTCCTTTAGAGTTACAAGATTGAGACTTATGATTGCATCCATTTACTCTTGTATTGAACTTCATAGCTTAGTTTAAAGCATTACTCTCAAGATTTATAGCTTGCACATATTGTGTACACTCTTGGAATAAAAAGACTTACCTAGATTGATAATTAATGTGAGGCAATTAGGAGTTTTAAAAGACACCTTTTATCACCCAACATTTTGGCACCGTCGCAGGGGAGAGTTGTTACACAGTAATTTGTCACCGCCCCTGTTACCCCTTCTACTGCACATTGGAGGACTTATTCCGGGACCTGTGAGAAGTGACATAATCTGAAAACACTTGCATTCTATCCCCTTGAGTATGTACCTCATATGCCCTAAAGACACCTTCTGGAAAATACCCATAAAAGTAGCCCTGTTTCCATTGGCGTTGTTCCATAGTGTATCACTCACGCCAATAGGGGAAATCCTCCAAAGAGGACGTGCCAGCTAGCACTCTGTCTCAGAGTCGCACTCGTGCCAGCCCAGTTGGGTAAAGTTTTTAACAAACCAACTTGCGAAGGTTCTTCCTAACCTATTCATTAACTGATTCCAGCTTGACTTAGTTCAGTTGGGATTCGAATCTCCATAAAAGGGAAGTAGTTCTCCACCTCTCATGGAAGCTTCTTAATGATAAGACCAATCCCATGAATCTTGTGGATGATCCTAAATCATTCTCCTCTCTCTATATAGGCTTGTCCTTTTGCCTTTGACAAGCTAGTTAGCAATTCTACTCTCCAAGCTCCAAATTATATGTCCCAAAGTCTGAGAATTGCTAAGCTCATGCTACACGAGGACTTCTTCATCCCCATAAGACTAAATCTTATATGAGGAGATTCTTGTCCAAGTGGCCAAAGAGAGAGGCTTGTTCCCCATTCCCAACAATCTTTGCAAGGCATGTGTTGCTGATCACCCAGCCAAAGGAGGATTTCACGTCATAACTATGGTTGTATTCTTCTTTGTTTATCAATAATAATAGATGACTATCATTATGGTTCCACTTTTATTGTCTTTATAATGATGTTTGAGTTATATCCTTTCTGACTGATATATAGTTGCATCTCTTGGATTTTATGCTTGTATTTGTGTCATTCTTTGCATGTGCAGGTGTTTGTTCACGAGGATCATGGGGATTGTGACCAGTCGAAACGAAAGAACGGGAGCGACGACTCTCCTATAAATACTAGCGTTGGATTCGAGGTAGGACCTCATCATCGGTCTTTACTTTGCAATTAGGAACCTGTGTGTTAGCATCGTTTAATTGTTGCTAGACCTCATTTAGGCTAGTCGAAACTCCTCTGTCCGCAGAGGGGATTTACCTCCACAACAAGAGTGTTGCGATTTTACAAAGAGTGATGTTTGTCTACTGAGAGAGAATTTGGTATTAAAAATGGGAGGGAAGAACCTGCGCAACGAGCAAGGAAAATGCTCGCTCCTCCACACACTTTCGAGTAGAATTACATGGGAATTTAGGATAGAAATGAATGTTTATATTTTTTATGAATGACTTTGAACAAAAAGACTTACCCAGGTTGATAATTAATGTGAGGCAATTAGGAGTTTTAAAAACCCCTTTTAGCACCCAACAATAGGAAGACTTCATGCAGCAAGTGGAGAAGGAGTCTGAACTTTAGTTGGTAGGTGGCTATGCCAGCCTATTGTAATCTAATTTACTCTCTCTTCTAATAAATTTAAATAAGATCCAAATAAATAAATACATAATAATAATAAAAAAATAAAGAAAAAATAAAAAAATAAAAAATAAAGAGAAAAATATTTTCCTGTGATTGTGAAAATCAATTTTACTGACGTGAATGTAGAAGGATCAACTTGGAAACTAGATTGCTGGCAGGAATATCAATTCTAATAAAACGAGAATGTTGCTTGATCTTTAAATGTGTTAACTATCACCAAGAAGAAGGAGTTTCAAGTACAGGAACCAGGCCCTTATCCAAGTTTGTGATAGTTGGAATGAAATTTTTTATCCAAGCAACACTCCCTTTATCTTTCCAGATATGCTACAAATATCCCTGGTGCAGGAATGTGTGTTCAAGTGCAAGCATATTCAGTGTAGGCATGTTGAAGTGCAGGCATGGTTAGTGAAAGCATGTTCAATGCGGGCACGTTCAGTACAGGAATCCACATTGTTGAGTGTGCCCATTTAGAAAAACACATGTTCGGGTGCAAGAACACCTAGTGCAAAAATGCGTATTGAAATGCTTATCTTTTGTTTCATGAATTTTTGTACAAGAAGAATAACTGTACCACCTGTAGATCATGGAATTCAATTTGTATTATGATTAAACCTTTGTTTTATCATTTGCTAAATTATGGAGAATCGTTTAAGTACAAAGATATTTTAGGTTATGAAATCTCATGCTTTTAATGAGTATTAAGTACACCTTATGTGAGATCATAAAGTAAATGTGGGATGGTACGATTTTCCCGAAATCCAATACTTGTATTTCCTTGAAAAACTCATCACCTCTTCCAATCATCATCGCATGCATGTACTTGAACCAATTCGTATTCACATCCATGTAATTTTAATGAAAAAACATGATTATTTGGGAAGTGGTTAATGTAACGATGGATGTATAGATCAACCATCATTTTGATTTCTTTATATTATAATATTCTTTCAAAACTTTAGAAAAAGATTAGGTGAATTCAAATATACATGGCCCCTGTAAGGTTTGAGCCACGATTCGTAAAGGAGATGGAGCAAACAAATGAGTATAGAACCAATCTTGTAATATATCAGTATGGATGAATTGTAGGATGTAATGCAAACTCACAAATCAGATCGAAAGGCATATATCAACACCAAAGGATGGCGAATAAAACCTCCCTTGAATATCCAACAAAGTTTCTAATCCAACCTATGAAATATATTTTATCAAAATTTTCTTTTGATTCCCTTTATCTTTCCACATATGCTACAAATATCCCTGGTGCAGGAATGTGTGTTTGAGTGCAAGCATATTTGGTGCAAGCATGGTTAGTTCAAGCATGTTTAATTGTAGGAATTTTGGGTGCATGTATGATTAGTGCAAGCATGTTCATTGCAGGCACGTTTAGTACAGGAATCTGCACTTTTGAGCGCACCGAATTAGAAAAACACTTCTTTTGATGCAAGAACACCTGGTGTAAAAATGCGTATTCTGGTACAGGAAGAATAACTATACCACATGTAGATCATGGCATTCAATTTTTATTATGATTAAGCTTTTGTTTTATCATTTATTAAATTAGGAGAAAAACATTTAAGTACAAAGATATTTTAGGTTGTGAAATCTCATCTTTTTAATGAGTACTAAGTACACCTTATGTGAGATGATGAAGTAAATGTGGGATGGTACAATTCTCCCGAAATCCAATACTTACCTTTCCTCAAAAAACTCATCACCTCATAATAATGGCCTTACTCCATATCCAACTTTGCATGACTATTACATGGAATCATTATCTAAATTGTTGCCTTTTCCAATCATGATCACCTTCTTGTACTTGAACCAATTCATATTCACATCTGTGTAATTTTAATGATGAAGCATAATGATTTGAGAAGTGGCTAATATAGTGGCGGATCTATATCTCGACCATCATTTTGATTTCTTTATATTGTAATATTCTTTCAAAACTTTAGACAAATATTCGGTGAATTCAAACAGACATGACACCTATAAGGATTGAGCCATTGTTCGTAAAGGAGATGGAGAAAACAACTGAGTATAGAAGCAGTCTTGTAATATTTTAGGAATACAGATTCCTCCTGTTTCTACAAAAAAATGATGGATTTGACTCAGTTATGGCATTAGCATTTGCCGAAACTTTTGATGGGAAACGAGCCAAGGTTGGTTCGTTGGAATTTGTGGTCACAAAGGAGTCCATATCTCAAGCTACATGTTTACCAGCAGTGGGGGAACAATGGTTTAAGAAGGAGAAGATAGAGAAGAAGTTGTGGCACTGATTTGTGGTCAACCCGAAGAAAAAGGTGGATTGGAAGAATGGTCTCTAGCGTAATGCTATGATTGGAAAATGGAAGGATCTCCTTTATGTGTTGCAAAAATTTCTTACTTGCGAGGGACGCTACTCACTAAATTTCCTCTATCACATATGATTGATCCTACATTCTGAGTCTCGTAAGCTCATTAATTTTCCTTATTATTTGATCACGAGCTTAGAAAAAATGTCGAAAGGTGTTTTGAAAGGGAAGTCAAGCCGGGTTGCATACAAATTATATCACCACAGGCTTACCATAATTTTAATTAAGAAGGAGATGGACGATAAAAACGTGACTTGGGAGGAATTATTAAAGGATTTTGAAGGGAAAAGTGCAGGGAAGTTGAACTAGAAGAAGAGTGCATGCAAGAAAGAAAAATTGGAAACGTTGACCTCGCACCCTACTGCGACTAGGAGATCGGCCACAAGAAGGACTGCCTCTTCAAGGGCGAGTCATATTAATTCAACCTCCCTGATACTGTTGGATAACAATAACCTCTCGGTCCTTACTGAGGTAGTGGCCCATACAGTGGTTGATAGAGACTATGTGGAGAAGGAAGAGGACACACCCTTGTCAGTCCTATTTGCTATGATGAAGAAAAAAAATGACGTCGAGTGCAAGAAAAGAATTGATTAAGGGTTAGGTGGATGATAGGGTGTAGGACACTGAAGCCCTTAATAATTTTTAAGTTCTGGGTACTGAAACCCCTAGTAACATGGATGAGCACGGTACTGAAGCCCTTAATTATTTTGAAGTTTCAAGTACTGAAACCCCTGGTAAATTGGATGAGCAGGGTATTGAAAACCCTGCTAAATTGGATGAGTAGGGTACTGAAACCCCTGATAAAGTGAATGTGCAGGGCACTTATACCCTTACCAACATTGAAACTCTGGGTATTAAAACCCTTGACGATATTGAAATGCAAGAACTAGGTGGCCAGGATAACCTTGACCCTCATGATGTTGGCACATGTCTAGAATCAACTGCCGAGAAGTTCGTGCCAAAGGAATTAGGAGTATAAAACTCCACCCTTTGTTTGAATAGTTGGATAGATGAGCCCAAGCAACATGTTTATAGGTTGGAGGTATTAAACCAAGCCATGAAATAGCATAATACAATGTAGAAGCGACGAAATGCAGAGATGGAAGGAGAGGTGAAGGAGAAAAAAAGACAAGTCAAGATATGGAAAATTTGGGCCTCAAAGTGTTATGAAAGTCTTAGAAAGGTGACCAAGAAACTCAAAAAGGCCCGAAGTAGGAAGGCAAAGACGTTGAAAGCAGTGATCAACATACATGTTCATAATTGAAGGGAGGCTCTTTTGTTTTGGTTTTTTTGTGACAAGTAAATTCTGTGTGAGGACCCAGAACAACTTAAGGAGGGGAGGATGTTGTTAGAATAAATTGCTTCATTTTTAACCCCTTTTCCAGTTCAAAATCATAACCTTATACCTCTGTTTTAACCTTGTGTTGACATGGAAAATGTGCACGATTCCAACAAGGGTAACTAACCCAATCACAAGCTCCAATAAGACCTACTTTCATTTGGGATGCCTAGCTCTGACGGGTTTTAATGGACCCCATAAATTGTTTGCACATGTCGAAAGGTTGCTTCCAAGAGGAAGACTTCAATTAGATCAACAATGATAAAATAGCTAACCTCTATGTATTAAATCCTATCTATACTACTTCTAACTACTCTAATATAGTCCTAGCTATCGTAATCTATCATGCAGAAGCATAATACAAAAGTTTAAACATCACATATATGTTCTACAGGGGCGTGATAAAGAAGGTTAAACATCATGCATAAATTCAAGTCCAAATGAATCAATCACTAAATTCATAGCTGGACAAGATTTTATTAAAGCCAAATTGCAATCCAATCACTCATATAGGAATCCACATTCTTCTATGGAATTAAAACTTGCAACTGATGTTTAACTTAGTTTCAAATCGGAGACCATTCACAAGTTAACCATGAAACTGAATCCCATTCAATTTAACAAGACTAATGGTGAAATGTAAGTCATCAATATGCATAAACTCAAAATCACATTTACATTCATGCCAGTAACAACACTATGATGCAAAACCATACAATGAGTCAGAAACTAAAGGCTCCTTCTCTCAAAAACATTCCTCCCCATTCACAATAAAGCAACACTATTCTTCTAGAAAATCAAAATCCCATTTTCCTCTTCAGAGGCAATATTTATGCAAAAGCTCTTCACTTTAGGTCTACCCTGCCTCTTCATCTTCCCTACTGCTTTCGATATGTAGATCGAGTATACAGAAATAAAACTGTCAGCGTAATCACTGCCACGTAGGAAGCATATCTGCTAGAGCGATTAGTTTCATGAAGAAGTGAATAGATGCGAGCAAAAGGGGTGGCTGTGGATGAAGAAGTGAAAAAATGTGGGTCCGCAATACAGGCTTGCCTTTAAAAAATCGAGATTTCAATATTTTTAAGAAACAAAGGAATATATGGGGAAAACCATGTCCAACCATAATGTCGGAATGGAAATGTTATATGCTCAAGTTCATAGAAATTGGTGGATCTGCCACATCGCCGCGCACAATGTGTATAAGGCCCATTCTCCACCGACACACGATATGCGATGTGGCCCTGAACCCAACAATGTATATAATGGAGTTAATAATGTCGTCGGGTCTGGGGGCTAGTGGCATGCCATATATATGCATAAACCTTGGACATAGGCCGAGTACAATGTGTGATGGGGCTTTCAGACCCAAATATAATATATATATATATATAATATATATATATATATATATAATAATATATATATATATATATATATATATTATATATAATATAATATATATATAATATATATATATATATATATATATATATATATAATATATATATATATATCTATATAATATATATATATATATATAATATATTGATGATAGGACGGAGGGTCTGTTAGGTCGCTGCATGTAATATGTATAAGGCTCGGGGCTCCGTCGTTACGTTATATGTGATGGGCCCCAGACCCAAAATACATATACTTGAGTTAGTAAAACCTGTCGGGTCCAGAAGTCATGAATTCCTTGCGTTGATTGTGATAGGCCTCGAAAAGGATTTATGCATGCTTTGTCAAATATCTCTGCTATAAGGCATTGTAATGGGAATAGTAATGCAATGAGGGTTTTTAGGGGTTAAACCAATCCCAATAAACATAGGAATGAAGGGCTTAAGCGAGGGATTTCTTAAAGGGCTTTACCCATTTTTGAATTAAAGATTTGGCTCTTCATAGAGTGAAAATCACTATCATGAAAAGGATCATTTAGAGAGATGATAGATAGACTTATAGGGGACGCATTCAATATTTGTTACCAGAGCATGTTTTAATAGTGTGGTTGTTGTGGCCACAACAAATGGCAAATTACTGGGAGAACCAATTATCTTTCTTTCCAAATAACCTTCAAATCCATAAAACATCGGGATGTTAAGATACACTTGAAATGCAAACTATATAGATGGACAAGCATGGGTTCCACTTAAACATTAACTACTACATAAGGGATAGAGACAAATAGCTTCTACTTGTTGATATGATTTTAAAAACAATTCTCCAATGGCAGTATTAAGGGGATTATTGACCTTCCTTTACCTATTTCCCACTCTCAGAAATCCCTTTGGGGCTGTCACTGGTTTTTCTAGACCTGTTTAGGTGTGTACCTCAACACTTCATTTCTCATCAAGCTTGATGTAGGAATGTTTTTCTTGCAATTTATATGATAATTTTAGTGCTATATTTTCATTGATTGAATGGGGTGTAGTCATGGATCATGCCATATTTTTAAACCGCTTAAGCAAGGTTGGGATTGCTGTGTCAACTGGTACTCTGAGCCCAGCAACGGTCCTTACTCTATCTGGCTTCCCAAACAACCTATCCTTCTAGATTGGTACAAGGACTTGAAATTTCATTTCTTTTTAGATAAGTCCTCCCTGTTTCAGGCACAAGGACTAGAGCACAATTAGATTTTCCATAGGTTATGAGACATTGAGCTTAGCCCATGAAGGGAAATTTACTTGTGAGTAATAGGTATTGAGTGGGACTTATTTAAATGCAGGGTTACTCCATGCTATTCCAACTTAGTTACACATTTTTTATTTTATAAAGATGCCCCTACATGCTCTAGATGTTCAAGTTATCGACAGATCTCGCACAATTCCCAACAGATGCCAATGAGGGGTTTTCATTTGCATTCCACTGCTGATTCTCAGGTGCTCATGGGATGATAGAAGGTTTGTTTGATTTGCGGGAAATGACGGATTCAGGAACAACAAAATCATTAGCAAGTTAATGAGGAAGGGAAAGGCCGACAGTGATGAATGAGGGCAAATCAGAAAGGTAGAATGGGACTAGGACCCCATCAGCTGGCTGAAAAGGAATGTAATTCAAAATAGCAGGAAAATAGACTTTGCAAAAAACAAAAAGAAACGACAAGAATACAACTACACTAACAACAAAATAAATCTAACTTACTCAGGGGGTAACCACCATGTGGTGGCTAATGGAAGTATCTCTTGAGACGCTGGCCATTAACAGGGAGTTTTTCAGTTTCTCCCTATAAGGTTTTCAATCTATAAATTCCATGACCAATTTTTTCCACAACTTGAAATGGGCTCATCCATGAGTGTTGTAATTTGGTGTTCTCACCTATAGGCTCACTCATGAGAGATGAGAAGTAAATAAATTTCTCAATGAAAGGCATCACCTCATCTTCACTTTCATTTATAAGTTTGTCATGATCCTTTTTGTTAATGGTTGCATTTCTGAGTGTTCTTTCACAATGCAGGGACTCAAGGATTTGATTATCCCGTTCGAATTCCTGCAAATTTGAGATGTTATCATTTACAGATGATCTAAAAATCAATTCAACGTAAAATTTATTCTTGTTCAATCGAAGATTAGGCAAATGTTTCGCATCCATAGCATCCATCAGATCAACCCCGTGGTTATACTTTCGAGGTATGCATGTGATATTGAAAGAATCGAAATGGTCAATTGAACTCCATACCTCATGTTGGTACCTCACCAGGTGTGGCAGATTGCAGTGTATCTTTTTCTTTACCTGACATACAATTATTAGGGCATCACCAACTATATGACTTTTCACTTTCACATCAATGGCCCCTTTCAGGCGCCATTGCAATCCTTCATATTCTGTCATGTTGTTGTTGTATGCGACCTCCAACCGCCTAACCATCAGATGTTGGTTCTCTTGCGGGTTGATGAGAAAGTCTGCAGTGTCTGCACCTTCAAGGCAGTTAGAGCTATTAAAATAGAGTGCCCAAAATGTATAATCTAATGCTACATCAATTGAACTATTATCTACAAAATTAATCCTATCATCTACTATAGTACAGGATAGCTCATCAATTGGATTATGGGGGTGATTGATTCTTTCTTCCAACTGTGTGTTTGTCAAAATCTCGTCAATTGTTTTTGCAGGGCATTCTCTGAAACATATTTCTATGGCATAAAAATCGAAACTATAATTCCCAAGGATAGATTTAGAGAACATTACAGTTTCATTTGGGCTATTTAGTTCCGTTACCACATATTTCATATATATTTCACGATAAACTCTTAGCGTATCACCTTTGCCCCTCTGAGGCAACAAGAGATGGGACCAATCAGTTGTGAAATATCCATTTAGATTTGATGACCAATCCCTACTAAGTAGCATTCCATAAGCCTCGAGTACATCCACTACCACTATATCAGTGACTTAAGTGTATTGAGGTTTGGTAGCCATCATAATCAACACATCTTTCAGCTCCCCAATAACTCTCACATTCATTGTCCAACTGCATAATTTGAGTTTTAGTTTTATCATGTATTTTCTGAACTCTCTTAGGAACAACGTAAGGCATAATAGTGGATGAGGTGCTAGAGTCTACCAAGCAATTGTGCACATTCATGTTGAATATTTCAAATGTGATAAGGAATGGTCGAGTCATAGATTTTGATTTCCTCCCTATCATGGTTGCACTAACATCTTGGGGCTTCCGAGTCATTTTAGACAGAGTGGCTTCCATGGCTAATGATATTTGGGTTGCATTGTAGGCACTGAAAGGTCTAGCCACTAGCTTCCTGGTTTGGCTACGTGGGGTAGTGGGGGTTTTGCAGTTCCACTCATTCATACCTTTCAGCAGCAAATCTCTTTTTTGTGTTAATTTTAACAAGTCGAAATATGTGATATTAGCCCTAGACTTCTTGAGATCATCTACAATATTGTAGTCAATGTTATAAATGGGATAGGCCAGGGTAAACATACCGGTGTTGCTATTCTTCAATGGGATTTTTCCATCTTGAGATGCCTTAGTTTCAGTGGGAGATGTCTTATCCTTTTCTGGATGGTTTGCAACTAAGGTGTTCCTAGATTCACCACTAGATCTATCTTTTCTAGTAGAAACTTCAGGAGCAGATGTTTTCATAGGGCGAGCATCTTGCTTGTTCTGGTCTATGGGTTTTATCGCACCTGGGAGCGACCCTTTACTTCGGGTGTGGATTTCATTAGCATTGATTTCTGCGTTTTTATCTCCCTCGTCGTCATTCTCATTACCATGGAAATCCCATAGCACATTAATCTGGGTGTCCTCTTTTGAGGGTTCTTCTACTTGGTATTCCTCCTCATCTCCTTGTTCTCATTCAACCTCTAGTATAGGTTCGTCTTTATTAATGAGTAATCCAATTAGAGCCAAACCTTCTATGTTCAAAGCCCTTCATTAGGTGGAGCAGGCAATGCAAGCTGGCCATGACCACCTTCTAGTTTTTTATGATAGAAAGGCTTAAAGGGCTTTCTATTGTTACAGTCCCCTCCATTACCACTAGTACTCTCTCCATGATTCCTTTTCATATGAATGACTATGTTTGTTAGTTTTTTAATGATTTTATGCGACCCTTCCACATCCACGGTGTCCTTTTCTTTAGTTTCAACCCCTTTATTATCATTTCCATTATTCTTCTTGGATGTCTAAGAGGCTTTATTTTCTCCAGTTGTAGGGTGGCATGCTGTGGAATTTATTATTTCATTCTCGACCTTTACTGCTTCATCGGTATCACCTTGTAAGCTTTGCACATTACTCCTTTTAACCCACATTGTTGTAGGGGCTGGGAGAGCATAGACATAGAACTCCATGAGCACTTCCTTAGTAGGTCTAGCGATGGTTAGGATTCTATTGAATAAGGTGTTGAATTGGATATTAAAATGCTTAACCTTCTCCTTGGCTTCCATTTTCAGACGGGATAAATCTAAAACTAAGGCCCCAAGTGTTTTTCATCACTAAACGTGCCTAAAAAGGCCTGCCGAAAAGCATCCCAAGAGGTAATCGACCCTATTCTCAAACTGAAATGCCATGTGGAGGCTACACCAGTCAAAGTAAAAGATAATAGGTGGCATACCACATCTTCATCGACAACCCCCAACCTACGCAAGGCTAGGAAGAAAGAGCGAATATGGTTACCAGTGGTATCTCCCCGCTCAGGGTCGAAATTAGGTAACACTCTTTCTGTATTTTTTGGTAAGGGATGTTGCTGCCTAGGTACTGCTACAACATCCTATGAAAGCCACGGAGGGAGTGCTCCTAGAGGAGGTGGGGGTTGATTCCCACCTGGAGGGGGAGGTGGAGGCTAATTCACACCTGGAGGGGGAACGTTGGACATATTATGGTCAAGGAAGTTTTGGTCAGAGGACTCTCCACTAGGATTCTCAAAATCAAGTGAGGAGTTACCTTTAGAATGGGAATCCTCAAGAATTTCTTCCCAAGAGGTGACGATACTTTAAAAGTATTCTAGCACAATGTCTTCAAGAGAAGTGGTTGTTGATGTATCTTCGTTGAGTGTAAAGATCCTTGGCTTTCTCTTAGTTGTGAGAGGTAAAGAGTGACATATGGGAAGTTGAGAGAGGGAATGAGCGTAAGCCCGAGTAAGTGCTCTGATTGGTTGTTCCTAAGTGACAAGATACTTCCACAGTATCTCTTCCTTGGGTGACCTGGAAACAGGACTTAGAGGGGTGTTTGTTTCTTCAAAATGAGGCTCTTTCAGATGTGTGGCATGATCTCTCCAACCTTTACGATCCATAAATTAATCCTTTTGAATCAATGTGTGGCACTTATAGATGGAATCTTGGAAAGTTGGAGAGGGCGGTTCAGGCCCTCCTTCTATCGCCAACTTGTTGACATGGCAAATATGCATGATGTGAACAAGGGGAACTAACCTGATCGCAAGCCCCAAGTAGACGTGGTTTCGTTTAGGATGCCTAGCTCCGACTGGTTTTAAGGGACCTCGTAAACTATTTGGAGATGTTGAAAGGTTGCTTCCGGGAGGAAGACTTCAATTAGACCAACAAAGATAAAACAACTAACCTCTATGTATTAAATCCTATCTATACTACTTCTAACTACTCTAAATAGTCCTAGCTATCCCAATCTATCCTATAGGAGCATAATACAAATGTTTAAACATAACATATATGTTTTGCAGTGGCATGATAAAGAAGCTTAAACATCATGCATAAATTCAAGTCCAAATGAATCAATCAGTGAATTCACAACTAGACAAGATTGTATTAAAGCCAAATTACAATTAAATCACTCATATAGGAATCCACATTCTTGTATGGAATTAAAACTTGCAACTAATGTTTAACTTAGTTTCAAATCAGAGACCATTCACAAGTTAACCATGAGACTGAATCATGATCAATTTAACAAGAATAATGGTGAACTATAAGTCATCAATATGCATAAACACAAAACACATTTACATTCATGCCAATAACAACACTCTGATCCAAAACAATACAATGATTTAGAAACTAAAGGCTCCTTCTTCTCTCAAAAACAGTCCTCCCCATTGACAATAAAGCAACACTGTTCTTCTCGAAAATCAAAAGCGCATTTTCCTATTCGGAGGAAATATTTATGAAAAAGCTCTTCACTCTCGGTATACCCTACCTCTTCATTTTCCCTACTGCTTTCGATATGTAGATCAAGTATACAGAGATAAAGCCATTAACATAACCATTGTTGCGTAGGAAGCATATCTGCTGGAGCGATTAGTTCCAAGAAGAAGTGAAAAAATGCAGGAAAGAGGGGTGGCTATGTGTCGCTTCCTCATGATGAAAACTGGGCCAAAGTTTCTCTCATACTATACAACCAATGCGTGGGGCTCCGACTCAGAACGTTTGAGACCAGACCTTCAAACCCAACGCTTCTGCACATATGGCTCTTCGAATCCACTGCTGCGTCTTTTGCTTCTCACCTATGGAGATAGCCATCATTAGCTTCATGATTATGAACAATATAATAGAAATATTCATATAAAGCACAAGCGCTACCTCCTACACTAAAAACCCAATCCCTTTGTTATTTCAGAAAATTTGGAAAACACAGGAAAACAAGGAAAACCTTACCCTAATCACTCAAATTGGACCTCAAATGTTATAGATCAGCGTTTATAAATATCGCTAGTTCTAGTATATCGCATATCACAATATGCATGAGCCTGGGGCTCCGCCAATATGCAATATGTGATATGGCCCCGAACACAAACACACACACATACACACACACACACACACACATCTATATATATATATATATATATATACTAATATATAATATATATATATATATATATATTATATATATATATATATATATTATATATATATAGATATATAGATATATGTATGTATATATATACGTTAATACTACTGGTGGGTCCGCAATACATCCTTCCCTTTCAAAACCAAGATATCAATATTTTTTAGAAACAAAGGAATATACGGCGAAAACCATGTCCAGCCATAATGCTAGACTTGAAATGTTATATGCTTAAGTTCATAGAAATCAGTGGATCCACCACATTCCTATAGACATTGTGTATAAGGCCCATGCTCCACCGATACGTGATATGCGATGCAGCCACGGACCTGACAATGTATAAAATGCGATTAATATTGTCGTCGGGTCTGGGAGCCAATGGCATGCCATATATATATGCATAAGCCTTGGACATATGCAGATTGCGATGTGTGATAGGGCTTTCGGACCCGAAAATATATATAGATATATCATATTTGATAGGACAACGGGTCCGCGATGTCACTGTGCGTAATATGTATAAGGCTCGTGGCTCCACTAATATGCGATATGCAATGGGCTCCTGACTCGAAATGCATATATTTGAGTTAGTAAAACTCATCAGGTCTAGAAGCCATGAATGCCTTGTGTTGATTGTGATAGGCCCAGAAAAGGATTTATGCATGCTTTGTAAAAGATCTCCACTATAAGTCATTGTAATGGGAATAGTAATGTGATGAGGGTTTTGAGGGGTTAAACAAATCTCGATAAACATAGGAATGAAGGGCTTAAGCGAGCGATTTGTTAAAGGGCTTTACCCATTTGTGAATGGAAGATTTAGCTCTTCATAGAGTTACAATCACTAGGATGACAAGGATCATTCAGAGAGATGATAGATTAGACTTATAAGGGACCCATTCAAAATTTTCTATCAGAGCATGTTTTAATAGGGTGGTAGCTGTGGCCACAACTCCTTGCAACCTCCTTATTCCTACACTATTCCAAGAAATGTACTTTTTCCTACACTAGCTTTATATTTCATATTTAAGGGTTAAATGCGATTAATTAATTGTTTTTACAATTATGCCCTTAATTTTCTTTGCAAATAATATTTCCTTTCCTAAAGCGTTTGATAAGAAACATACTAATCATTTCGTTAGAATGGTCAAGTGAATGTAGGATTCCTCCACCGTTGGCGAATCCTAAACTATCGTGACAGCTCACTACCAAACACAGACACCTCATTCTAGATCGGTCATCTCGAGTTGCACTAGGAGCGTAGATGACCAAGGGATATGATGAAGATTAGGTTGTCTGTCAAATTCTCAACATTAATATTTCGTTATAGCCTAATTTCTTAGTATTTACTATTTTTTTTATTTTGTTATAGCCAAACGGATCAGATTGTAATGCTGGATGTAATTTATGTTTGGAATAATATTGAGGGTGGCGTGAATCAATATTTACAAATCAATAACTTTTTCATTTCCATAATCATATTTATATATGCTACCTCAGTGAAGGAAACTAACATGTGCACACAACGTCTCTTAAGGAAACCAACGTATATCTAGTGAACTTATGATTCAATTAATTCATCATATGTTGATCTTGAATCAGTCCATCAATACTTTATTAAACATTAAACAATATCCATGCGTAGTAATAATATAATAAACCATCACACATAAGAAACACACACGAACACAAATATTTAAGGTGGAAACCAAATGCGAGAGAAAAACCACTTGTTGTTGTTTTCCATGCCTTGTTTTAATATAAACAATAATTTGTTTACAATCTTCTACTGGTGCAGAATCTCCCAGTAAGCAGGCATCCACTTGTAGAAGGATACAACCTTCTATTGTTCTCCAGATTCTATTGGAAGGGAGCTATAACCCCCTAGATCTTGTACTAGCCGATCTGTTTACTAGTACATAGGCGCCACCTACAAAAGATTACAACCTTCATTCATTCTCTAGCTAACACTTGAAGGGAGCACTGAACCCCTAATCAAATAACTTGCCACTACTAGCAAGAAGCTTCAACTTCCTCACTGAAGGCTTCAACCCTTAGTATCCACCAGGGACCACATTTCATAAATTTTCATACAAGATACTCCTGGTACATAAAAACATAATATGTAGGCCATGTTTCATCAAATTTTGACACTGGACCCATCAGTAACATTGAAGCTAAAAATCAATCACCACTGTAATACATCCAGCAAATAAATATGCATCAACCAATCACTAAAACCCAATCATCAATATTTGAATCAAATATAATTGAAACCTCTAACACACTGTATCAAACAATCACTGAACCTCTAAAACAAATGAATCAACCATTAATTCAAACTTAATAAAATTCAACCAATCTACTAGACTAGACAAATTGTTGTAGCTAGTACATAGATCTCAACCCAGAACACTACATCAACAACCAGAACAAATTGTAACCTGAAAATTCATGTGTCATAATGTATACGCTCCTTCAATGAAGCCAATGTGCGTGTGTATGCTACTCCCTTTAGCCCATCCTGTGTATGCCTTTAAAGATACTAAATCATAAAACTTCTTAACCACAAATTGTATCAAGCAATGACATTATGAAGATCTATTGTCATATTACAGAGTTCTAAATAGATAGCAACAAGGATCACCCTTATTTCTCAATCAATTGATCAACAATACTCAATATCCTTATACAATAAATTTTTCTTTCAGATCTAATGAAGACCTCATTGACAAACATCAATAAAACAACAACACTGATTAGATAGATCAGTCATCCATTAGGGGTTTTTTGAGGTCTAAAATGGGCCTCCTAAGGAAATTATAAAATAATAGTGGAACTAATAAATAAGATTACATTACATCATCAAATTTTAGAGGGAAAAAAACAAAACTAATTTTCAACTTATCTCCCTATGGATTTACTCAAATTATGAGCGAAAACTCTTGCTGGATGCAAAATTTGATTCCTCATCCATAGATTACCCATTTTTCATACTTTCAATGGACCCTGCTACACGAAAAATGAGAAATACATCAAAAATGTGATTGCAATCACATTTTCTCATGTATTCCTCATATTTTGTGTAGCAGGGTCCATCAAAGCTATGCAACATGGGTACTCCTTCGATGAGAAATTAAATTTTGCATCCAACAAGTACTCCCACTCCAAATTTCAGTAAAAATATAGGGCGATAAGTTGAAAATACAAGTTGAAAAAGTAGTTTTATTATTTTATTATTTGTTAATCTTTGTTCTTTTTTAGTCAAAAAATGGTGAATCATCCCCCATGGTTGACATCATCATATTGAATCCTATTGGCTCTTATAAATTTTATGTTGGTTGTACATATTTCCTAAGAGGCCCATTTTAGACCTCAAAGTTCCCCTAATGTCTGAACAATAGAATTTTCTTTTGCATACATTACTTGGAAGAGTCGAATTAGCATGTATACACACCTTCACCAAAACGAACCAATGTATAGATCTACAAATACTTACTTATAACTTCACAACTATTCCAGACTTCAGTCACACCCATATCATAACATATAAAGGATAAAACATTTGTTAGTACTCAGATCTAGCCTATCCATTATCAGATCAGATACGTATATGTCATTATGATCCTGATCCGTCAGTAGATATCACCCACCTTCAAATACTTAGTTGCATACTTAGTCTAGATCAAGCAATGAATTTAAAACCCATAACATGTATATTTCTTTTTGATTTAACACTTCATAAGATATTCATTAATTGTACACATATCCCTTTCATCTTATACTCGTTATATAGTTTTATCCTTTCTCAATACCTCAGACCAAAACGTGGGACCAATACCTTGGACCAAAACCTCAGCCCAATACCTCAAACCCAAACCTCAGACCAAAACCTTGATTTTTCATCCAATACGCACTTTTCCTTCTATGAAAATGTGTGGAGATGTATATGCTTCTTCTATTTTTTGAGCCTGCATGTATATGCTACTTGGACAAGGTGAACAAGCATACACTTCTTAAACCATTCGCTTTTTCCAATTTCTTGATTCTAATCTATAGTTCTTTGTTCCTTCATCCTATTCTTTTGTACCATTACTTTATTCCCTCGAATAGACCTATTGTAATGTGATTTTAAATATTACTTCTGAAATGATTCCTTTGAACTGCCCTGGATTTGGTCACATCTGTAAACACAACAGCCATGCATTCTGTCACATCTGATATCTCTCCCGTAGATTCATCTAGTTATGTAGATTCATCTAGTCACCATATACAAGTGAGGCATTCTGCTACAAGTGGGTTTCCGTAAAGTACACCACCTGCATCATAATGCCACAAATCTCCCCCTTTGGACTTGATGGAAACCATATTTGTGTTGATTACTTCAATCTATAGAACCTGTTAGATGCATCAAGCAACACCAATATACTCTCCCCCTTTCACATCAAGGGAAAAACGAGGATCAAGATATTCTCTCCTTTCAGGATCAGGCGAAAGGGATTGACCAAAATGAAGACTTCCATAGCTGAACAGATGAATATGAACATTGATCATGCTCCCCATAGGCATAAGATGAATTCTCTTATTAAACTCTCCCTTTGCACATGCTAAGATGCACTAAACCATACATGCTCCCTTGATCGCATGTAGAGTTTGCAAAAATATTTTCCAAAATAATAACATGACTCTATAACTCAACAATGTGAGTATGACCTTCCTATCACCAATGACTCATACATACATCAATCTCCCTACCAAGTGCGGATATACAAACTTGACTCATTTATCCAAGAAAGTGGGGTTATACCAATTATTTATAGATGACTGAAATATAAAAGTTATTACATCATCCTTCCCATGCATAGTGGGGGTACAAATTACATCATATGACCAAAAAGGACTCATTAAAAGACTATGACAGATAGAGACATAGTATTACATCATGGGCCTTTATATGACCTTTACATCAAATGATATACATGACATTGATAACAAACAACAAATATCTAAACAAGACCATGATAGTCATTAGTGACTATCATACACCATATATGATATTCACCATAAGCATTTGTCAGCATCATCCAGACCAGCAACCTGTATATGTCCATAATCATTTCCCAAGATATGAGAATGCAAATATAATCAACCTGTGACAAAGTATGCTGCATATAGATATCAACTCATCCTCTTGATCTCATCAAGATCAAGTTGCTCTATTTCCTTATTATAAAGAACCTTATCATAACCTTCTATGAATCAACTAAGCATATGTCATATCTCCAAGTAGTAACACAAAATCATTCACATCATATCATATGTATGTGAAAACACCATAGTCATCATCTATGATCATAACATCAACATCAAGAACTGCATGGTATTTCCACAAGAACCCTCAATATATCAACCATGTATCATAAATAGGAAATATCCCACATCTAATAAGCATCAATCATGATAGTCAACATATGTGAGTATAAAACCTATCATCATAAAGTAAGAAGTCATCATCATTATGTGACTAAGTAAGCCATGTCTCCGAATATCGATGCCTTCAAATAGTTGTCTTCGTGAGACTTGCAATAAAACCATTCTCTTGGCCGACCAACAATATTTATAAATATGCAAATTAAGTAATCATCCATGTATCCATCATAATGTGTATCCATGAGAGAGATAGAAATATGTATCTAGAAAACCATGAGAGCATAGTCATTTGTCAAGCTTTCTTGATACCATCAACAATAGAAATCCTCAACCATGAAAAAGCCAAGAACTATAAGAATCCTCACTCATAACTGCACCATATGAAGTTTACGCATGTTTGAAGGCATAATGACAACAACATAAACAAAATGACAGTTATCAAATAACGAAGTTGTTTACACAAGATTTGTTCTTTTCCTTGTCCTTATGAAGATCATCATGTAAGAAACATACCATATATTCATCATAAAAAAGATTCATCCATAATCATCCATAAATATGATCTGAATAATAACTATGTGGCTCAAGTAATATAAGTATCATCTAAGATTTCATCTTATGAAACTTATGATTGCAGCATAGCATGATGTATCATTTAAACACTTCAAAAACATAAGCATCCTCACCATTTATAAGAATCATTATGTACCAAATACTTCTAAACATAATGGCAACAATGCATTATTAGAATAATCACATATTCTCCCCTTGAACGTGTGCCAACTGTTCACTGTTAGATCTGATCATTGCATATATCAGTAAGATTCATCAAGGCATCATCGCCAACTAGTTATAAATCAAGTAATCAACACTTATGAGGGTCAAAATAATTTATAAGGAAAATCCACATACAATAATTAACAATCATCTAGACAAAAAAGATAATGGATAATTGTTTGAACCATATTAGACCCTTTTTATGAGTCGGTGCCACTGCATATTCATGAAACCAACATATACGCGATTGTACAACTTCCAACTCGCGTATATACGTGACTTGTCTTTATGATAATTGCGTATGAGAATTAGAGCACTGAAATTTATACTTTCAGTTCCCCCTGAGTTTGTTCTATCTATATACTAATCTATGCCACATGTTTCTGACTGTACTTCCTTCTTCTTCCACACCTTGAAGTGTGATGATGTTTTCTCCTTTTGGTATGTTGGCCGGAATTTTCTCCTGCATTCTTTTGCTATATGCCCAAACTTGTTACAAGCATACCATCTTATATATTTCATATTCTCTATATTCCACTCAATGGATATGTGACCAAACATATTGAAAGAAAAACAATATCCCTTAAAGCACCTGGAACATGATGATCTCTCTGTGTGACAGTTATTAGCTTGAATCATTCTACTTCTGCATCTGGTTGCAACATATTAAAAATATGACACATAAAAAATTCAAAATTATTCATCAAAGGAAAGAACCAAATATCACTTCCATATTTAGGAGTAAATGATTTTCTATGAAGACTTTATTTCCTTAGTTGTTGATGGGGTTGATCGCTTATCTCCTTGTTGAGCATTTCGAATTTTGCATTAGAGTTCCTTGCTTTAGTTTGTGAGCTAGATTCATATTTAACAGTTCAATGAAAACTAAGACCATGTTTTATGGAAGGATACCTTTGACTACTAAGAATATCATCCAAAATCTTAGTACTATCTTGAAACCATAAAAGTTTATCCTTTTCTTCTAATTTACCTTTTAGGATATTTATCTCTACCTCATATTTCTCTTCCTTTTCACGATACTACTTCTTCATGATTTCTTCAGCTTTTCTTCCTTCTTTCACTTGTTTTAATTTGAGAATCTCATTTTCTTTTTCTTCATCTTCTTCAGGTAGTTCTTCACTCTGCTTATTTGAATTTTCAAAATCTTATTTTAGAGAGACTATCTCAAATTCAAGACTTTTATAGTAATTGAATCTTTCTATAAGTTTCTTGATTGTTGTATCCTTTTCATTAACCTCATTTCCCAATGATGTCACTTCATCCTACAACCTTTGATATTGATCTTCCTTTTCCTTTTACTACTTCATTACCTTGTTTCCTTGCTCCAACTAAGCTTTTAATATTGTAACTTCTTCTTTGTAGGAACATTCCATTTTACCAATTAGATCTTTTTGATCTCTAATTATGTTTGTGATATTTTTAAATTCTCTCTATATTTGCTTTTTTTCTCTTTCACCCATAAGAGAAAACTCAGTTTTTTCGTTGGTACATTCATTATCTTCAAACGAATAGAGAAATTTATCACCAGAGCACAATAAATTCGTATCTGATAATTCTTTTTCTTGTTCATATTCATTCTGAGGTGATTTTGAATCTTAATATTTTCTTCCACACAATAGCCAATCGTCTCTCCCACTATCTCAGTTCCTTTGAGATGTCTTCTTCTTTTGAGGTGTTTTATTCTTTGTTATTTCCCATTGTTACTATGGATCTCCTTCAAGCGATCAAGCTTCTGCCAAAGCACCTAGTCTGATATGAATTGTTGGGAATAATACTTGGGGGGGTTGTGAATTAGTATTTAAAAATCAATAAATTTTTCATTTCCATAACCATATTTATATATGCTACTTCAGTGAAGGGAACTCGTGTGTGCATGCAACTATTCTTAAGGAAACCAACATATCTCTAGTGAACTTATGATTCAGTTAATTCATCATATGTTGATCTTCAATTAGTGCATCAATAGTTTATTAAACATTAGAAAGTAACCATGTGTAGTAATAATAGAATAAACCATCATGTAAGAAACACACATGAACACCAAGATTTATGGTGGAAACCCAATGCGGGAGAAAAACCACTTGTTTTTGTCTCTATCTTCTTTTAATATACAGAATAATCTATTTACAATCTTGTATTGGTGAAATCTAATACCAGTACGTAGGCATCCACCTATGGAAGGCTATAACCTTTTCTCACTCTCTAGCTTCTATTGGAAGGGAGCTACAACCCCCAAGCTCTTGTACAAGCTGATATTTTTACTAGTACGTAGGTGCTGGCCTACAAAAGGCCCCAACCTTCACACGTTCTACAGTTTCTACTGGAAGGGAGCTCCAAACCCCTGATCAAATCACCAGCCACTACTGCTAGGAAACTTCAACTTTCTCACTAAAGGCTCCAACCCTTTTTATCCTCCAAGGACCACGTTTCATAAATTTTCATACTAGATACTATTGGTACACAACAACATAATAGGTAGGCCATGTTTCATCAAATTTTGACACTCGACCCATCAATAACATTGAAGCTCAAAATCAATCACCACTATAATACATCAAGAAAATACATCTACATCAACCAATCATTAAAACCCAATCATCAATCCCTGAATCAAACACAACTGAAACCTCTAGAATACTGAATCAAACAACCACCACACCTCTGACACAACTGAATCAACCATTCATTCAAACTTAATCAAATTTAGCCAATAAACTAGAATAGACAGATCACTATAGCCAGTACACAGATCTCAAACTAGAATACTACATCAACAACCAGAACCAACTGTAACCTCAAAATTCATGTGTCAGAATGTATACGGTCCTTCAATAAAGCCAACCTTCATGTATACAATAGTTCCTTTAACCCAACCTATGTATACCTTTAAAGATACTGAATCATAAAACCTATGAACCACAAATTGTATCAATCAATAAAATTATGAAGATCTACTATCATATTACAGATTTCTAAATAGATAGCAACAAGCATCACCCTTCTTCCTCAATCAATCAATCAACTAGACTCAATCTCCTTATACAATCAATTTTACTTTTAGATCTAATGAAGACATCATTGCAAAAAAACAAGAAAACAACAACACTGATTAGATAGACTAGTCATCTCTGAACAACAAAATTTTATTTTTTTCACACTACATGAAAGAGGCAAACCACCGTGAATATGCAGGTTCACCAAAACGAACTAGCTTATAGATCTACAAATACTTACTTATAAGTTCGTAGCTATTCCAAAATTTAGTCATACTGAGATGATAACATATAAAGGATAAAACATTTGTTAGTACTCAGATCTAGCCTATCCATTATCAGATCACATAAAGATAGGTCATTATGATCCTGATCCATCATTAGATCTCATCCGTCTTAAAATAATTAGGATCATACTTAGTCTAGATCAAGCGAAGCATCAAAAACCCATAACCTGCATATTGATTTTTCATATAAGACTTCATATGATATTCATTACTTGTACAAATATCCCTTTGATCTTCTCCTCCTTATATAGTT
Source organism: Pinus taeda (assembly GCA_000404065.3). Taxonomy (NCBI): domain Eukaryota; kingdom Viridiplantae; phylum Streptophyta; class Pinopsida; order Pinales; family Pinaceae; genus Pinus; species Pinus taeda. Next base: position 47,329 of record APFE030635582.1, read on the forward strand.
TTAGCCTTTCTCAATACCTTGGACCAAAACCTCAGACCAATAACTTGGACCAAAATTAGAACCAAAACCTCAAACCAATAGCTTAGACAAAAACCTCAGACAAATACCTCGGAGAAAAACCTTGGACCAATACCTCGGACCAAAATCTCGGACCAATACCTCGGACCAATACCTCAAACCAAAACCTTGATTTTCCATCCCATACATGCTTTTCCTTATGTGAAAGTGTGTGCATATGTATACACTTCTTCTATTCTATGAGCCGACATGTATATGCTACTTGGATAAGGTGAACCAATGTATACTTCTCAAATTATTCTCTTTCTTCAATTTCTTGATTCTTATTTGTAGTCCCTTGTTCCTTCATCCTATTCTTTTGTACCATTACTTTGTTCCCTTTGAATAGACCTATTACAATGTGATTTGAAATATTACTTCTGAAATGATTTCTTTGAACTTCCCTGCATTTTGTCACATTTGTAAACACAACTGCCATGCATTCTGTCACATCTGATATCTCTCCTATAGACTCATCTACTTACGTAGATTCATCTACTTATGTATATTCATCTAGTTACCATATACAAGTGAGTTGTTCTGCTACAAGTGGGTTTCCATCAAGTACAGCACATGCATCATAATGCCAACAATTATGTTTTGAACGTAGGCCTGAAATGATGTATCTAATAAAGGATTCAAATATAAAATGGTAGCGAACGATAGCTATAACAATGATACTATAATTTTTGTCTTCTGTAATTTTGTTGGTATTGCCTTCATTCTTGGATGGATTCGAACTCATTATGTACATTTGTTGATTATTAATAGAAAGGGATTGTGCCATGTTATTTCAATATTGTGTTGTAATTCTGTGTTGATGCGTCTTTGAGAGCTGAATTTCCAAGTTTCCTAAACAGGGAAATGAGTTGGTCAGCTAGGGCTCAACCAACCCAGCTCATACTCCCTCACATTCTTCTTTTTCCTTAAAGGTGTGTTGATTTTGTTTCATGCAATGTGTGAATTAAATAGACGTTTTCATTCTTCCACAAAGTCCAACTTCAGTTTCATTTATAATCACTGTGTGACGGATCCGTGGTGTGCATGATTAAGTAAGTTTGATTTTTTCCTTTGTGATTTCTTTTCTTCAAAGTTTAGCATCGTTTCTACTTGGATTGTGAAAGAATGCATTCTTGTACTAGTGCATTTACAATTTTGTAGATTGATTCCTTTGGTTCATTACAGTAACAATCTTTTTTTCTTGTATGACATATGAGTGTTGAATTTATGGAAGTGTGTGATTATTATTCTGAAGTGTTCTTGATATATTGAACTAGATATGCTTTGGTAATTAGAGAGTGAATGTTGTTATAACACGTTAGCTTGTTCCTAGACTTCATACTTTTCAGGGAAGGATCGAACTTCATATTTAATTATTTTAAAGAGAAATTTTCCACACTAAGAAGGTTACGAATGCAAACTAGATTTTTGTGAATAACTATTACAAGGTTGAAGGTTGCTATCACAATTAGATGATTTCCTTAGTTGCACAAAGGAGTTCCTTGATTGAAGAAAAGTGTCCTTTGACTTTAGAAATTAATTATTATTTTATAGATTGAGATTTTTTGAAGCATCTTTTTGTTTGAGGAAGTTATTTTTAAGTTATGTTCACCTTTGCAAACTCTTTCTCCAAGTTAACACACTCTTTATTTTCTTTTAAGATGAATTTGAAAACTTGGTGAAGGAATCCTTGTTCTGGTACAGGAATCGATATCCTGATATAGGAACATAGTGTTCGATTCTTGAGCCTAGATCCCCTCCATGAGGACATAAATATTTAGTACAGGTGTAAAACATAATTCCAACATCTAAACTTTGTTCTGGTACTAGTACAAGCATATTGCAGGAGTATAGGAATAACAACTTAGTGCAACAAGAAAGATCTATAAAGAATTCAGGCATCTTCAAGGGTGCAATTATTAACCTGACATATAACTATACTGAAGATAAACATAGATTTACATTTCCATTAGTCAGGATTTCTTACAAGAAGTTTGAGAGTTCTTTTCATTCTTTTTTTCTGCAAATGTACTTTCTTTCACATTCTAGCACTAGAATATCTTTGGTGTAAATTGTTCGGTGATCTTTTCTTTTCGATTTTTCAAGATTGTAATTATGGAAGTAGGAGTAGAGTTATGAAAAGTTCATATCATTTCTGGGATTTCTTGTGCTTCTTCTCCAATTTTATGAAACCTCTAGGTGGACAATTAAGTGTTGAAGGAGTTTGCCTAACCGCAATTCCTGCACCTAACATTTTGGCACCATTGCGGGAGAGGCAATTTGGAATTCGTAAGAAATTTCAATTTTCTGTAATAGGGGTAAGTCTACTATTATTTTTTTTCTTTTGCAATATGCTTCTATTGTTTTAAGGATTTTACATGTGCTGCTTTTTATTCATTACAACAAATAACATATTATTTTTCTTTACAAGCATTTGAATTTTGTTTTTGGATTTTAATTTTAAAACAAATGTCTATAAAAGGTAGGGGCCTGAAGCCCAATAAGACCTAACAAAATACTACAAATATAAAAACTCCTCATATTGGACCTTCTTTTGCAGGTAGAAACTCCAAGCAGACTCGGACTCAGACGCATGAAGTTCTCACGAAATCAATCTAGATCCACTAGAGGAGGTCGAAGAAAAACTAACAAATTGGGATCTACATATGTTGTGATGATCGAATTGGAGAATAAAATGGAAAACATGAAAATTGAAATAATGAATATTGTTAGAAAACAAATAGACTCTTTGAAATTCCAACAAAATATAGAAAAAGAACAAGAGCCATTATCTATTTTTTGTCCAAAATGTAGGAAAAAGCATCCTTTAAGAGACTGTGTCGATGATATAAAAAGTGTTAATAAATATGTGAATTTTGCAGAGAACCATGCCACCAAGGAATGCCCCTCCATACCTAGATTAAAATTTGTAGTTGAAGGAGAGCATTCTGAACCTGAGTTGTTACATGTGTTATACAAAAATATCGTCACCTTGATTATTTGCAGTCAGTATGGGTCTACCACCACCTATACCAAACTCCTAAGCAAGTCTCAGACCTCAACTCTTCAAAACAAGCTTTGGAAATGAGAGAAAGACATCAAAGAGCAATGTAACTCTAGTTCCGCACTTTCTCTCACTTTTGCCTCCGGGCCTGCACCTTTTGTTCAGAGTACCCGCGTACTTATATGCTCTGTATGTAAAGGGGACGGTGCGTACCCCTGTGAAAGTCAAAAGGCACAATTTTTATCTTAAAAAACTCACTTTGGGTTAATTCTAGATGTTTCTAGAAGGAATTTTGACGTGGATTGTTCGCTCCAATGTGGTTCATGCATCCTAAAAGAGAAGGAGCTAATCCCTTGTTAGGAGGAGATATCCCTTTGAAGGAGGATTCTATCCCTTTGAAGGAGGACCTAGTAACTTCCCTCCATTGCACTATAAATTGAGGCATTGGGTTAGTGGCTAGGGAGGTTAAAAGCTGAACATTTTTTAGGGTAAATGCTGGTGAAATCAAGACTTCCTATTTGAGCTTAAGAGGAGAGATCACATACCTTTTTGGCTTCATTGGGGAGTGAGTGAAGCTTGTCAAAGTAGAGGAGACTTCTTGTTGGACCCTGGGAGGAGCTTGTACAACGTAAAGGCAAAGGTTGTAAAGTTCTTCTTCTTTTGAATTGATACAACCAGGCTCATTTTTCTCAACAAGTATCTCATGTTATTTGTTTCATGGACTCCTTGACTTTCATGTTAAATATGTTTTATAATACTGGTTATTCAGGTGCTATTTAATCATTTGCCTTTTTTGTGTTTGCAGGTTTGCGACAAAGGAACTTACTTGGATCAAAGGAGCGAAGGCATCCCTGAACTTGTGTTGGACATAAGGCAGGCCTTAAACACACTTGTTTTCCATTATTAATAAAAGCACATTTAGAGAAAGATAGTGTCTGGATGGTTTGCTTGTCATTAGGTCTTCTTTAGATTCTAGAAAGGTCTATCTTGTCCGCAAGATCGACTCATTCTGCGTGACAAAGACCATGATGTGGCATCAAAGGCTTGGACATATTGGAGAGAAGGGCCTTCAAATACTTCCTGGTAAAGGTATGGTAGAAGGTATGGGTAATAGCTCTCTGGATTTTGATTTTTGTGAAAATTGTGTATATGGGAAGCAGAATCAGGTGATGTGTTTGGACCTATGAAGGTTCCATCACTGGGTAAGTCTGTGTACTATGTATGATTTATAGATGAATTCTCAAGGAATACATGGATATATTTCCTTAAGAAGAAATTTGAAGCCTTTGACAGGTTTAAAGAATTTAAGGCTCTTGTGGAAAATCAGACAGAGAAGAAGATAAAGGTG
>APFE030635584.1:0-11980 GCA_000404065.3 Pinus taeda
CCCACTATTATTATTATTGTGCCCTTACATTATTATTGTTATGTCGGCTCTGGTTATGTTATGACCCCTTAGACTCCTATATATAGAAAGGAGGTCTTTTCATTTGTATGATCCAAGAATTGTTCATTTATGTAACGTAAAGGAGGTTGCCCCCTCGAAGAGGCTGAATTCTAAGTCGTTGATCTATCTTTTCTATCTTTTCTTGAGCTGGTTTCATAACATACTGTGATGTAAAAATGATATAAATTGACTTGATGAGGTAGATACATCAGTTGTAGGTGGTTTAGAGTTGAATGAATTAGTTTCCTAGGTTTTTGAGGCAAGCTGTTCCACTGCTTATTTTTTTGTTCGTAGTTTATATATGGTTGAAACCACCCCTATTCTCACGGATTAAACCCATGATGGATAGCAAAGGTGGTTTGGAGGTCTATATCATGTGTTTTTTAGTCATTTGTAAAGGTTGGACTCTTCGGAATGCTTTGAGCACTATTGTACATCATCTCTGCAGTTTAGCAAGGAAATAGACCAGAGTTTGCAGCATTTTGTGGGATTCTTATGGCAAGGTGACTTAGTATTATTTTTCCTTCTATGATTCATGTTATCATATGTTTATGTCTGCCATTATCTTTCTCTTTTCTTCTTAACTAAATGAATCAAGTATAATGGTGGAAATAATTGATGTTGCAATGCTCTACCTTAGGGTTTCATTAGTTTTACATGTTTTCTACTGAAGAGGACTCATGACACATTGATGCCCTCTCCAACTCCTCACTAGTATCAAGACTCACCATTACACCTAATCTGAAGTACTAAAGAACTTTCCTACGTCGCTCCACAGAAACCTCTGCAAGACTAAGTTCATTCCCTGGACCCAAAACTGCCTTTTACATTTGATCCAGCAAACCTACATAAAATTCAATCAAACTCCTTTAAGCATACACCTATCCTAAAATTAGTCTTTATATCAGTCATCTCAAGCCTCATTTGCTATATTTTCTTCAGATTGACAAGGAGAGAGCCCTCTCCTGACTTGGTAGGGCTAGCTACCAAGTTAAGTATGGTTTGATGTTACCCTAGACTTGCATTTCTTAGCCTGAGGTAGATTTAGGCCCTAACATAGTGGCAACCATACTGGGGAACATAGTTTTATGTTTCTAAGGGAAATTTAATCAAGTTCAGATCTGCTTGTTGATGATGGACAATGATTAGACACTAGAAAGGCTGAAATCATTCACCCGACGACTCCAAATCATTTTCAAGATCAGATCCAAAGACTCCACTAGAGGATGAACCTGACCAGTAGAAACATGAAAGGACAATACAGAAATATTAGGTATTCAAGTTGGAATTTCATCCAAGACATTAGTTTCTTTGCTATAAATTATTTCTTCTCTTTTCCCAAGAGTGTCAAGAAGGTTTTACAAAGTATATTGTATTTGAGAAAAGATCCTTGGCCTACATTTGATTCCTTCCCTTTGAAGATTGTAAATACCAAATATTTGCATGCCTTTGAGCTTGATCAAGACCCTTTTTCTGAAGCTTGTGCTGACATTCTTCAAACTGATGAACCTCAAGAGGCCAAGATTGATTTTACACCTTCTATACATACCCCACTACCTTGTAAAATCCTTGATCGATACAAGCCTCTGATTTTACCTCCTATATCCCATGCTTTCCCTAAAAATCATGACCTATATGTACCAAGATTTGACGGTGACTGTAAAAACATCACTGCTGAGAGACATGTATTAAATTTTGAGTCTTTTCTCGACCTTTTTGAAGTTGATGAAGAAGATGTTAGTATTAGGCTTTTTGCTCTTTCTTTTCAAAACAAAGTTAAGAGTTGGTTCAAATCCCTACCTGATGCAAGCATCTCAGATTTCGAGTAGCTCGTCAAAGTTTTCCTTGATAAGTGGGTGGAAAGATAAAACCCTTTCTTGATTATAGAAGAGTATAACCAACTGAAAAGATAGCCAGAGGAGACAGTACAACAATTTTCTGCTAGATTTAACCAAGTTTATTATTCGATACCTATTAATATAAGACCTCCTCCTAGATCTGCTCTCTTTCACTACCTGGAAGCCTTTGATCCAGAAATGGAGTTTCAGCTGAGAGAAAGGAACCTTGCAACACTTGAAGAGATGCAAAAAAGTGTAGTAGATGTAGAGGCTCATTTGCTAATTAGAAGGGCAAAGTTGAAGGGAGAAGAGATGAAAAACATAGATCCAGAGGAATTGACATCTTTAGAGGTAAAGCTTGACATTTTGGTAAGCGCAGTGCAAGAGATGATGCAAAAGATCACTGCAAGAAATGATTATGACGTTCACGCCCATGGCTCACTGATTGAAGAAGAACAAGTTGCTGATCCAAAACATTTTCTTTCTTATCCCAGTTGTCATAGATCTGATAATGATTGTTTTATAGATCATCTTGGAGAACAAAGATCTGTTGATATGACATGTATGCTTGATGATGTGTTTTATACTGATGAATTCCATAAGTTTGATCAGTATGATGATGATTATGTTCTCCAAACAGATGCTAATATTGTAGACAAATCAATAGCTAGTTTGTGGGAAGAGGAAGTTCATTTTCAGAATCTCAAATACAGTGATCAGCCGATGCATATCAGCTATGGAAGTGAGGAGGAAAGTGCATAAAATTTTGAAGTAAGTGAAGGATATTTGCCTTTTTGTTTTGCTTCATTCAGTTTCTTGGAGACAACTATCATGCAATGAGAAATCAATCGTCGATAAGTTTCGATCTAGACCATCTTGAGGGCAATGAAAATGCCATTTGTTCAAGACTTTTTATATCCAAAGTTGTAGCCTCCGAATGCCATTGATTATCAAGTTGAAAATGAAGACTTGGAAGCTGGACTATATGATCAAATGATGCAAGATGATTCCGTACCATTTTGTTTTGAATCATTTCAGTTTTTGAAGGGAAAATTGCATAGTATATCTTCAAATGAGCAACCTATAGAAAATCATGCAATCTCATAGGAAACAATAGAAAATGGGTTGCAGCAGTCTCTTCAAAATTTTCACGGTCCAATAGCTGATGTTTTAGATGATGTCTGCAGTCAAAGTCGTTCTCCATTAGCTGCCTGTGAGCTTGACACGAGTATTGATACAAACTTGATCTGGAAGCCAGTTTCTTTTGTCATTTTTAGCAGGAGTCTCGTCACAAAGCTCAAATGAAATTTTGTATTCATGGTTTGACGAGAAGAAGAGTAATACATCGGATGAGATAATTCCCAGTGTGCATGAATTTCAAGATCCTTGTGCAGTGTTTTTGGAGTCAGATAAAGAATCCATATCATTCAACAGATCTGTTTATAAGTTTTCATGGGAGTTGCCTTTTAGTAGTTTTTTCTTGTTGTTCATAAGAAAGCACTTGCGAAGAATTCAAACAGAAACCAAAATACTTACTTGGTTGCATTAGTTGTTTCATTACACTTGATCAGGTGATGAATGGAATAGTTAAGTTAGTTTTTATTGAATAAGCACCATTTTGAGCATATTTTCCAGTTTTTCGGTTGTGTTGAAGTATTGAGTTAGTTTTCAGTCTTTATAATTGAGTTAGTTTTGAGTCAACATATTGGTTTTAGTTTGTAGAAGTTACTGACCCCATTGCCCAATGGAAGAAGGCATTGATCTGCTTTCCAGAGATCTATGATTCTTGGCACCTCCCATTGGAGCTACCATCCCCATTGGAGCCAATGTTAGTGTCGGTATCTTCATCCCTCCATCAGTGATCAAAATTTCTCTTTTTGCATGCATATTAGGTGTCTCATCTGATCAACTGCACTACATTAGGTCATGGATCATCTGATGGTAGTGGTTCTTTGTCATTTTCCCTCATGCCTTTCATCTTCTGGCCTATTTTCACATGCACAAGTCATCTCCTATCATTTTTATTTCATTTCATTTGCAGAAGTCATTTTAGGGTTTTCAGGTCTCATTAGGTCTAGGGTTTTGTCACCATGGTCTTCAAAAGCTCAGTAAGAGGTCACCAGGCACATGAGGATGTTTAATAAGTTCATAAAATGACAAATTCTACTGATGATTTTCTCCATAAAGGGTTTTTACCTCAAAACTCTGTTTTGAAGTGAAAACAAGGTTTTTCCATTCCATTTAAAAATTTCATGTAATTTTAATGTTTTCATATGTAATAAAGCACCATCTGTAGCCCTGGGTCACCTTTCCAAATTACACCACTCCAACTACTACAAAGGGACATGAAACTCCAAGCATTATTCCATCAAGTGACAAAATAGAGAGCCAAACTGCAAAAACAAGGTTTTTAAAAGCAAAGTGAAAAGAAAATTTAGAAGGTGGGTTTTCTAAGTGAAAAGTTAAAGTCAGTTGTATATAAATGGATCATTTGTGTTAGAAAACTTCATTTGTGCTAAAGGTGAGAGAGAACAAGAAGACAATCATGTTTGAGGAGAGAAAGGACAAAATTTGCAGCAAAGTTCAAGTTTTTTTCTTGGCACGACGCACCTACCAGGCGCTACACACCGGGCACAGGAATTTCAAAGGATTTTAATTGGCGCAGTGCACCTGCCAAGTAATACACACCTAGGTGTTGGCATAGCGCACCAGTCAGCCAAGCTCAAAACTCATCGCATCAATTTTCCAAGCCTATAAATTTTTCAAATAACATCTGTTCAAGTAACTACATCCTCCGATTTGCCATAGTAAGAGTTTTTTTCATCCTTGATAGTGTTTTGAATGGTGAAAAATCAAACCCTAATTGCTTCAAAGTTGCCTTGACAAAACTGTCTAGGGTTTTATAGTTTTTTTCATTCTTGCTCTTTTTACTCCCTTGCATAATTTTCCCACATCCCATCCCCTTGCACAAAATTTCCCTTATTCCCTTCCTCTCTCCCTCTCCCATTGACACTCATTTTACCCCCTACCACCAAACCCTAAGCCCCATACATAATTCCCATTATTCCCCAAACCCTAATTCTCACTTCTCAAACCCTATCATTCCCTAAAACCCTATTAACTCTACTGCCATCATCAAAACCATCCTTTGCACTTATACTATCAATCAACCCTTTTATCCCAAAAAGAGAAACAACAGTCACCCTATACTTGAAAAAAATCTCTTCATTCTCATCATTCTACACTCCACATTTGCAAGCATGGAAACAGATTCAACATATGAGAGGGATGATAAAACTACCAGTGATTCTTCCCAAGAGGTTCACGTCACCATTTAGCTAAGTGTACCATCATTCAGAGGGTTGTCATCATCATGTCAGGTTCCAATGGGTCATTTTACACCTTGTTCGTGCTTCAGTTGTGCCTAGGTAACGTTCATTTCCCTCCCCTAGGGTTTTGAAGGTAATTTCTCTTGGATGGTCAAATCATCAAAAAAAACTTGTGTCCTGATGTTCATACACCTTCCCCTATCCTTAATGTACCTTATTAAACACTTCCCGTCACTGATATCCCTTAAATTCCTCATTTTCCCACAAACCCTAGTTTCTTGCTACAACTTGGCAATTTTCTAGGCTAGGCTTGTGTTTTACCCTTTTGGACCCCTTCCCCTCACTCAATCCTTGAAATTCCACTTTTCACTATTTCCTCGCATCCCTCCCTACTTCCCAAAATTTTCTCAAGAATTTAGAATCCCCTTATCCCCTTCATTTCACTTCATTTCGACAAATCCCCTGTTCCACAAATCGGGATAGGTTTTACTCAAATGATGTTTCTAAGCAAGAAAAATTGAATTTGGAGAAAGTGAAAGAAAAGTATGTCCACATTAGGCTAAGGAAGAAAAACCTCCTTCACTTTTTACACAAGTGTCATGGTTTTAGAGAAATGTCAAAAATACAGTTGCCTCAAGAGAATTGATGCACCTCTAAAGTGACCTTGGGAAAATCAAGATTTCTCCTAGCGTGGTTAGCCAAATGACTTTCATGATGAGTTAAATGATAACTGTACACAAAGAGCTTTCCAATGAGCTATCATGAGCTCAATTTGGAATTGAGGAAAACCTTCAAAACGTTACTGCAACAACACTTTGCCTTTAGGCAACCTCATTTTGCACATTTTGACTAGTCTTCGGAGATTTGACTTTTGATAGGGCTAGTGAACTCCAAATTCAAAAATTCTAGTAGTATTGGAAAGTAGACACAATAATATTTCCAATGAGCTATTGTGCACCCAATGTGGACACCAATAAGGCCTCCAAAACTTTATCTAAAAATGGAACTACATACAGAATCAGTGGCGCTATGCATAGAAATGTTTATCACAGGCTTTTCCAGCAGGTGCGTTGCGCCACCTGGTGCTTGCTTTTGATAGGGACCTCCTTTGGAAGAAAAATTTGCATTTTTGGATTCCTTATGAAAAGTTATGCATGCCGAGAAATTTTTAGGAAATTCTGACAAGATTTGGACCTCCAAAAGGGTCAAAAACACCTCAAAAATGCCCTCGCTATCACTTTTTGGCCACACATGAAGTAGTGTGGGGGAACTGATTTTTGGAGGGGAAAATGGGAACTAAATTCACAAATTCAAATTTTCCTAGCAAATATACAGATACACCTTTCCAACAAGCCAACTTGGAGCAAATTTTGTGAACGGAAAGGCCTCCACATTCAGCTGGAAAAAAGCGCTACGCACAGAAAAAGTGGCCCTACGTACAGGAGGAAAAGGTGCCAATTTTGCTGAAAAACTCTGTTTTTTGCCTAGTTTTCTTCTAGTTTGACTTTTTCTCTCTGACGGTCAAATTCATGATGTGACATTATGTAAATTGATGTACTATGATGCAAAAATGATAAAAATTGACTTGATAAGGTAGATTCATCAGTTGTAGGTTGTTTAGAGTTGAATGAATCCATTTCCTAGGTTTTAGAGGCAAGCTGTTACACTACTTATTTTTGTGTTTCTAGTTTAGATATGATTGAAAGCACCCTTCTTCTCATTGATTTAACCCCTGATGGATAGCACAGGTGGTTTGGAGGTCTATATCATGTGTTTTCAGTCATTTGTAAAGGTTGCACTCTTCTGAATGCTTTGAGCACTATTGTACATCATCTCTGGAGTTTGGCAAGGAAATAGACTAGGGTTTGCAACATTTTGTGGAATTCTTGTGGCAAGGTGACTTGTATTATTTTTCCTTCTGTGATTCAAGTTAACATATGTTTATGTGTGCCATTATCTCTCTCTTTTTTGCTTAACTAAATGAATCAAGTATAAAGGTGGAAATCATTGATGTTGCAGTGCTCTACCTTAGGGTTTCATTAGTTTTAGATGTTTTCTACTATTTGAAGAGGCCTCATGACACATTCATGCCCTCTCCAAATCCTCATTAGTCTCAAGACTCACCATTACAACTAATCTCAAATACTAAAGCACTTGCCTACCTCGCCCCACAGAAACCTCTGCAAGACTGAGTTCTTTCCCCGGACCCAAAACTACCTTTCACATTTGATCTAGCAAACCAACATAAAATTCAATAAAATTCCTCTTAGCATATACCTAGCCTAAAATTAGTCTTTATATCAGTCATCTCAAGCCTCTTTTGTTATATTTTCCTGAGATTTCCCTCGTAGGGCTAGCTACGAGGTTAAGCATGGTTTGATGTTACCCTAGACCTGCCTTTCTCAACCTGAGGTAGATGTAGGCCCTAACAAGACATTTGCTACCCTGTTAAAATACCATTTTATACTTCTTACATGCCTTTAGTTCCATCGTGTGCATTCTCTAGATATGTCATATATCTTATGGAATAACCTTCTGTTAATGGCACGGTCTACTCATTAGTCATGTTAACTGTCGCCATTCTTCACAAACCATGTACTTGTCAGCGTGCTTGTAGTGGATGTCATATCATAGAGTCTTTGAACACCAAATGTCACTCAGAGTCATTGATACCAAACTTTGTGTGTAGAGTATGAAAAATATTTGTGATCTCATGCACATCTTAGTCCTTTTGTTGTTGTAGTGCGGTCCATTGTATGTACTTTTCCTTAAAGCTCCTGACGAGGTAGTATTGTTCCTTCAAATTGTATTGGAAAGAATTCCAAGACGGGGAGGCTATAAAAAAAGAGTGGTTCCTTGGCCCTTTTCTCATAGTAATTTTTTCACCATTCCTTGACATGGGGGGAAACCTCAAGTATTACAAAATTAATCTTCACCCTACCAGAGAAGCTATGGACTCAAAAATAACCTTCCAATAAATTAAGCCATTGATCTACAACAACTACATCTATTTTACCTTAAAATAAAGGGAAATTAAGTTTCACTTGTACCTTGAAGTGGGTCATGGCTTCAAAGTGACTCTTTGATGAATATGTGTTGTCTATGGGCATATGCCAAAGGATCTGGGAAAATTTGTTCATCATCTCGTTCCTTTTCTGCTCAAGGGGTTCTTCAAGAAATAATTTGATAAGATCTCATTCTCGCTTGTATTTATTTTATTCCATTATGGGAGGCAGTCATTATCAGTGGGGACGATGTTGCAAAGGCTCAACTAATTGAAGTCCCAACTCCTTATACCCCGACCTCGTTGAGGACATGAACAAAAATACAGACAAAGAGTAGATCACTCTAATACTACTCATCAAGGTTTATGAAGGAACAATAATAAATATGGATATAAATAGAAACACAGAGATACAATGAAAACAAAACTTCAATTCACTAATAACAAAGTACAAAAAATTGTTTACATGGAGAATAGAAATAAACTAGCTCAGGAGATGATATTTTATCCAAGAGAAGAGATGTGGCTGCTACATCCCTTCTAAACTATGTTTCAATGAGGTTTGAAGCATTATTTATTATTAAGAAACAATGGAAAACCCTAAACATCAAAAAAACTAACCCTAGGATGTGAAGCACAAAACGTCTGTGCGTCATGTTTGGGTAAATTGGTACATCCACTTCTCAGAGTCATAACTTTGGCATACAATATTTGTTTGACATGTATGATACCTTGTCAAAAATATATATATGAGGACTACATATTTCGACTGCAAACCCTTGATGTAGATAATGGTTTTTCCTATTTTCCAAAAAAAATATCATTTAGGGCCTCAAAATGGCTCCAAAAATTTAGGACATGAAAAGCTGCCAAAAATAGTAAATTGTGCTACAATTAAGGGAATTGAAAGAAAAAATTGTGGGGGTCCAAGTGGAATAGGTGGGTGGCCACCAATATCCACTTGAAATTAATTTTTTATTTGAACTCCTAATATAACAATTAAAGTATAACAAATATTTATTGTGGCCTTAATATGGGGCCTAAGGGCAATAACATTTCCCCATCTTTTAAAAATGTTTTTCCCTGATAACTTGTAGTTGACAGTCTTTCTTCTTGATTTTCTTATTCCCCTAAGAAAATTATTCTAGAGGCATGTTCTTATAGTTGGTTAGGTAGTCCATAATGGTTCTAATTTGAAGAGATAAATAATGTTGATCCAAACTTTTTCTAGTTCAAGAATCAACATTCCTTCATCTAATTTTGGAAGTTGCTTTTGCACTAGCATAGTTTGTCCTACAACCTTTCTTAGGTAAGATACATGGAAAAAATTATTAATGTGAGAATAAGGAAAATCTAACTCATAAGCCACCTATTTAGTGGATAATCTGGTAGGGCCCATAAAGTATGGGAGCTAATTTTTTATCGTCCTTTTACTTGAATGGAGATTTCTTATAAGGTTGTAGTCTCAGAAATACACAATCAATCTCCTCAAATTTTCTTTCACTTTGATGTTCATTTTGATGTTGTTTCATCCTATTTTTTTTGCCATTTGAAGGTTTTTATTAAGAATTGTTAAAGTTTCTTTAGTCCTCTCAATATGTGACTCTATTTCTTGTATTTTGGGACTATCTTGTAAAAAATATGACATACTAGATCCATAAAAATCCTATAATGGGGTGATTTTTGTTAGTTATAATTAAAACACCATACTTTAGAGGAAGCCTCACTATCCATTGGGATTTCTCATCTAAAGAAGAAAATCTTAGATAACCATCTAAACATTTGTTTACTACTTATGTTTGGTAATCTATTTCTAGATTATACGTTAAACTTATTAGTAGTATGGTTCCACTCATCTTCCATAATTCATTCCAAAACATACGTATTAATTTTGGATATTTTTCACTTACTATTATCTTAGGGAGACCATTAATCGAATGAATTTTCCTTCTTGAACACTTCCACTACTTGACTTGCTATGTATGTACTTTGAATTCTATAAAAATGGGCATATTTTGTGAGTCTATTGATAACCACAAAAACTAAATTAGGATGAGTGCTTCTATTTTTTATCTCAATTTGATGCTTGTATTCTATATATGTAGTAATTTTTTGGATGATCATGTAGTTATTTTCGAAGGTTCCTTTTAATTATTGAAGAATATTTTCATCTTCATGCTTAACCTCCATAGAATACAATTTAACCACAATTCCTTTGCTATCTCATTTACAATTTTTTCCATTCTATGTTAGTTGATGGCTTGACAAGGTAAGGATGTTAATAATTTGAGATCATATGGAACTCCTTCCAAATCAAATCTCATGACTAATCCATTATAGTTTTTATAAAATATATTACTCTTTTCATTTTAAATGGTGTTCTTGACATTTTGTGTGGACGCTTATGATTCCTCTTTATCATTATTTTCCAAAATGAACAATTTTGTTTCTTGAAATTTGTTCCCTTTTAAAAATTTCTTATTACAAACAAAGCATAGGATTTTCTATCTTCTTTCCTCCATTTCCTTCTCTCATATTTTATTAGGTTGAGGTAGGGTTTCCTTATAAAACCCAAAATAGGTTAAACACATACCCACTTGTAGATCTTCTCTGATCCAGATCTCCAACCCAGTCTACATCAACAAAGCCATGAATATCTAACACTTTGTCCAATCTTGCTCTTCCTTGGTAGGACAAACCATAATCACTAATGCCATGCAAATACCTGAAAACCCACTTCACTCTTGTCCAGTGCTCCTTCCCTGGTTTTGATATAAACCTACTCAATACTCCCACTGCATGTCCAATGTCTGGTCTAGTACAAACCATTGCATACATAAAGCTACCGACTGCACTTGCATATGGAACATGGAACATGTCCTCTTCCTCTTCTTGTGTCTTGGGACACTATTCAACAGATAACTTCACACCTACAGGAAAAAGAACCTTCACCGGTTTACTATCATGCATATTAAACTTCTACAGTATTGTTTCGACATACTTCCTTTGGTTTAACTAGAGCATCCTCTTTCCTCTATCTCTTTTAATTTCCATGCCCAAAATGTAGTTTGCAGCACCAAGATCTTTCACGTCAAAATTGGAGGACAATTGGGTCTTCAAATCCTGGATAATTTCTTTGTCATTTCCAATCAGCAACATATCATCCACATACAAAACCAAATAAATAACACATTCACCAATTAATTTAAAATGCACACAATGATCTGCTTTGCTTCTGGTGAAGCCAAGTCCCCGTATAAATGTATCAAATTTATGATACCACATCCTTGGTTACTGTTTTAACCCATACAAATACTTCCTTAACTTGCATACCAGTTCTTTCTTACCCTTCACCACAAAGCCTTCAGGTTGCTTCATGTAGATTTCCTCTTCCAAATCCCTGTGAAGGAACGTTGTCTTCACATCCATCTGTTCTACCTCAAAATCAAAAGCAGTAGCAACAGATAAAAATAATCTAATAGAAGTTACCTTGGCAATAGGAGAAAAAATATCACCAAGATCAATTCCTGGCACCTGGGAATCACTTTTTTCTACCAACCGAGCTTTGTATTTCTCCACCTTTCCTTCTGCATTTGTCTTCTTCTTGAACACCCATTTGCTGCCAATGGGTTTCCTTCCAGCCGGCAGCTCCACCAGATCCCAAGCCTCATTTTTGTGCAAAGATGCCATTTCATCAACCATGGCCTCTTTCCAGAGTTTTCCATCCTCTGAATCCACTGCTTCCTTCA
>APFE030635590.1:4668-32069 GCA_000404065.3 Pinus taeda
TGGACTTGACTCAGTTAACTGAGCCAACTAATTACAACTCAAATTAGAACTCATCCTTATCTCTTTAACTGATGGATAAATTCCTCAATTAATGGAGAAACTATTGCATGTCCTCACATAGACTTCATGTTTTATTTTTCACAACTAATTGACTCCTGTTGGTTCAGTACCTGGATCTACCGCGATACACTGATCTTTATCCACCAACAGATCCTCCATCTTGAGTTTCCACAACTCAAAACTCTGACCATTAACTTTCTCGATCTCTATATTTCCACCACTTGTCATCTTCTTTCACCACTAGAATCGATCTCGCAGATCTCCCACTGAACAGGGTCCACCACAAGCTTGAGCGAAACCCCTCAGCAACAAAGGTGTCCCCTTGAAGCCAAAAACAACTCTGATACCAAACGTAGGTTTTAACGCCATACAGAAATTACCTGCATATGAATTCTAAAACACAAAAAAATAAACAATGGGAGAGCATAACACATAAAACACATATACATAGAGATTTTCCCGCTGGATCCCAAGACCGGGAGTACCAGCTTGATTTTTAATTATGTTCCTTTCAATGTTACAATACATATTTATACATGCTGAAGCATCCAATACCATGGGTCAAAAACCATCGCATCCAATACCGTGGACCAAAAACCATCGCGTCCAAAAAACATGTGCGAAAATCATGCACAAAACCATGGGTGGGTTTGCCCAACCTAACATAGGGTCCAAAACCAAAATTTTCTGGGGCACTGCCCCGAACCCCATAAAGTGAGGTTATGGGTGCCCTTCAAACCCCCTGTTAACTATGTGGAAAGAATATAACACAACCCAACATTTATGACTAGAAGAAGTCACACTTGCAAAGCTTTGCATAGAGCTTGTGCTCTCTCAGTAGTTGTAACATTGTAGCTATATATTTTTCATGCTCTTCTTTGGTTCTTGAATACACCAATATGTCATAAAAATATACAATGACAAACTTTTCCAAACAAGAATGTAACATGATGTTCATTAGGCACATGGATGGGGTAGGGTTATTGGAAATCCCAAAGGGTACCACTACAAACTCATAGTGCCCATATATTTTCCTACAAGCAATTTTATGAATGTCTTCCTCCTTGATCCTTACTTGATGGTAGCCTGAAATCAAGTCAATTTTGGAAGAAAACTACTACTCCTTTCAACTAATCAAAGAGATAATCAATCCTTGGTAATCGGTACCTACTCTTGATGGCTACTTTATTTAATTTCTTGTAATCAATTAATATTCTAAGTGTTCCATCTTTATACTTTACAAACAATATCAATGCTCCCCATGGGGACACACTTGGCCTTATGTAAGCTTTGTCAAGAATTTCCTTCAATTGAAATTTTAGCTCAACCAATAATGGGGTCCTCATCGTATATGGATCCTTAGATTATTTTGCTACTCCAAGTACCAATTCAGTAGAGAAATCCATCTCTCTTTGAGGAGGCAATCCAGAAACCTCCAATGGAAAGAAATATGTGTACTACTGCAAAACAGGCTACTTTTGTAATGATTTAGCTTCCTCAACTTCTATTTATCTGTCAATTTTCTCATTCTTGGAAACTTGCACTACAAATAACATGCGTCTCTTTCTGCTACCGTGTTTTTCTTGCATAGTTGTGATTAACCTCACTGAAATGGGATTTTTCTTGCCCTACAACACTCTTTTTGTTCCTTTCTCATCCAAGAATTCAAATTTTTTCCTAGCAATCTACCTTGGTCTAGTGTAAGTACAACCAATCCATGCCCAATAATATGTCATACACCCCCAATGAAAACACATTCAAGCGGGTTTTTATGGGCATGCCACTTAGCTCAAATGCATAGTACTTTACCCAATGACTTGATTGTGTCAAAGAAAGAAGAATAAGGTACTTGCCTATCGCATTAGCGATTGGATCACATTAGTGAGAAAGGTATTCAGGTACTGATGAACCGTAAATTACTTCCTGTTTGGAAATCCTTGAAGTTGGATTTCTGTAAACATTGTGTGTATGGAAAATAGTGCAAACAGAGGTTTACAACTCGAAATCATAATAGTAAAGAAATTTTGGACTATATTCATTATGATCTTTGGGGACCATCTCCTATTGTATCATATGGAGGTGTTTTATATTTTTTAACATTTATTGATGAGTTCTCCTGTAAAGTTTGGGTCTTTATGCTAAAAAAGAAAGCTGATGTATTCAATGCCTTTAAACAATTTAAAGAAATGGTAGAAAAAAGAACATGGAAATCAATTAAATGTTTAAGAACTAACAGTGGCGGTGATTTTACTTCTCTAGAATTTTAACAATATTGTAAGGATGAAGGAATTGTACAAAACTATTGTTTATACTCGTCAGCAAACTGGTGTTGCTGAACGTATCAATCAGACTCTTATGGAAAGAGCTAGAAGGATGATCAGCAATGCTAACTTGCAAAAAGAGTTGTGGGCAGAATTAATATCCATTGCTTGTTATTTAGTTAACAGATCACCTTCAGTAGCAATTAATTGTAAACTTTCTGAAGAAGTTTGGTTAGGTCAATCTTGTGATTATTCACATTTAAGGATATTTGGTTGTGATGCATATGGTATTATTCCTAAAAATGAGTGTTCAAAATTAGATCCAAAATCAAAATGTTATGTCTTTGTTGTGTATGACTATGCGGTGAAAGGATACGGGTTGTGGGATCCTACATCCTGAAAGATAGTCATTAGTAGAGATGTAACATTTGATGAATCGTCTCTTTTAAAATCAAATGTTTAAAGAATTGAACATGAACAGGTAACTCCAAATCAACAAATTCAATTGGAGGCTAGACCCTTTTTTGAAAGTCAAAAAGAAGGAGAGACTTCTGGAGGAAAAGGTGTTGAAGATACAAAGGAAGCCGTTGAAGTTTTTGAACTAGATCAACAACCAGGCACTCTAAGAAGGTCTACAAGGGAAATACAAACTACCAAAAGGTATGAAGATTCTATTTCATCTTTTGCTTTAATTATTGAAGATGGTGAACCTTCTTGTTATCAGGAAGCAGTAGATGATACAGATAGCTAAAATGGAAAATGACTATGGAAGAAGAAATGGATTCCTTAGCCAAGAACAATACCTGGGATATTGTAGAACTTCCTGAAGCGAGACGTTTTGTTGGATGCAAATGGGTCTTCAAGTTGAAACATAAAGTTGATGGAAGTATCGAAAGGTATAAGGCGAGACTGGTAGCGAAAGGGTATTCTCAAGTTGAGGGTATTGACTTTCATGAGATTTTTTCACCAGTTGTAAAACTTGTTTCTATTCGTACTGTGTTGGCACTAACTGCATTACTTAACCTTGAGTTAGAATAGTTAGATGTTAAAATGACTTTTCTACATGGTGATTTGGATGAAGAGATATATATGGAACAAATAGAAGGTTTTGTACAAGGTCGCAACAGAAGATTAATTTGCAAGCTCAGGAGATCATTGTATGGCCTAAGGCAGTGTCCCAGGAAATGGTACAAGAATTTAGATTCCTTCATGGTGAGACAGAACTTTATTATAAGTGAGTATGATCATTGTGTATACTTCAAGAGTTTTAGCGGCATATTCATTATCTTAGTTTTGTATGTTGACGATATGCTTATTGCAAGAAAAATCATGGAAGAGATCAATAGGTTAAAGGCTCAACTCTCTAGGACGTTTAATATGAAGGACCTTGGAGTAGCAAAACATATCTTGGGCATGGAGATACATAGAGATAGGAAAAATGGTAAGCATTGGTTATCACAACAGAAGTATGAGGAAAGAGTACTTGAAAAGTTTGGTATGAAAAGTGTGAAACTTGTTAATGTTCCATTACTTCCCATTGTAATATTTCTTTGGTTTTGAGTCCTAGAACTAATGAAGAAAAGTAGTATATGTATCATGTACCATATGTGAATGCTGTAGGAAACTTAATGTATGCGATGGTATCTACAAGAACTGACATTTCACATGCAGTTGGAGTTGTCATCAGGTTCATGGAAATCTAGGTGAAGAAAATTAGCGAGCAGTGAAATGGGTGCTTTGATATTTAAGAGGCACAAGTGATTATTGCATCATCTTTAATGGTAGTGAAGGATTAGTCCGTGGATATGTGGATGTAGGATATGTCTCATGTACCATATGTGAATGTTGTAGGAAACTTAATGTATGCGATGGTATCTACAAGACCTGAAATATCACATGCAGTTGGAGTTTCTAGCAGGTTCATGGCAAATCTAGGTGAAAATATTGGCAAGCAATGAAATGGGTGCTTTGATATTTAAGAGGCACAAGCAATTATTACATAATCTTTAATGGTAGTGAAGGATCAGTCTGTGAATATGTGGATGTTGATTATAGAGGTGATTTCGAAAAAAGGAGATCTATTATAGGTTATGCCTTTAATCTTACAAGTGGAGCAATTAGTTGCATGTCAAAGATTCAAGAAATAGTTGCATTGTCCACTATCGAAGCAGAATATATAGCTTCTTTAGATGCCATTAAGGAAACAATCTAGTTAAAGGGTCTACTTGATGAGATTGGATGGATACAGGAGAAAATGAATGTACTCTGTGACAATCAGAGTGCTATTCACTTGGCTACAAATCCAGCTTATCACAACAAGACCAAGCACATTGATGTAAGGTATCATTTTCTAAGACATGTGATCGATGACAAAAACGTAACTCTCAAGAAGGTCCATACACGGGAGAATTGTGTCGACATCTTCACGAAGCCAGTTGCAGTAGAGAAGTTGCAATGGTGTTTAGCTTCTCTTGGCTTGCAAAAGACATGATGAATGGTCGTGGGCAAGGGATTAGGCAAATTTTTGTCAAGGTGGAGTTTGTTGAATTTGACAATGAATTATGTAAATATGTGTAAAACTATATTAGTTATTGTTCAGTTAGTTTTATACTGAAACAATGGTTATGTAATGGAGGAGGATCTTATATAAAACTGATGAATGCCCAAACTATTGTATCATGGAGAATCATTGTTGATTTAATAAAGATCCAATCCCTTTCCCTGTGGATGTTTCCTTGACACCCTGTCAAGATTTTACCACTTAAAAATCTTGTGTTTTTACTTGTGTCTTTGTGTTTGGTTTCCATTCAGTTTCAGTTATATACCTCTTGTTAAATTAACTATTTTACCTACAAGAGAAATGGTGAGGCATGTAAGATTTCATTCATCTTTTGTAGGAAGGTGTGATGGTAAGGCAAGATGATTAATGGAAAACATTGGGGCTGTGGTATGATATATTGGGATGGAAGTCTGGAGACCAGTAGATTTTGGTCCGCGTAGTTGTAGTTTGTATGGGTACTTCGGCCCTCGAGTAGTCTTGGAGTAGTGGATAAAAACAATGTTTCCACTCCCTCCATTGTGAACATACAACAAAAGGTTCAAGTTTTTATTCCTGGGCTCAGTTTACTAGTTCTATCAATAGGTTATGTGAAATTTTCATGGTAAGGTGTCTGGGCTTAATATCCATACTTGCGGTGCTCGATAGATATTTCTTTGAGTGTTTTTTTTGTTTGGGGTAGTGGTTGGATCTTTGTTCTGTAGGGAGTCTTTTGGTTACCCCGCTCTTTTTAGTTTTATCCTAGACTTATGAGACGCGTAATTGAGTGAGTCGCATTTCATCTCGGAGGTCATTGGGGAGCCTAGTAGTGTTTTCTCTAGATTTTGATTGGCTTGAGCTATGCTCTCAGGTTTATATGCTTTGGGGTGAAATATTTTTGCCCACGATTATGCTTCCATGTGTTTCCCCTCACACTAGAGAGGAAGAATCGTGGGTCTAGTTGGTGCAAAATATAGGTGTGGTCGAGCTTGTCTCCCCCTTGGCTAGTGTGTGGTGGTTGAGAGTTCCATGGGGAAGGCTCTTGTTGGATGATTTGGGGATGGCGCCAGTCTTGCTTTACCTCACGACTTGTCAGGAGGTGGTGAAGAGTGATGTAAGTCTTGTCTTGGGGGAATCTTCCCGGGAATTCACCATGTGAGCTATACTACATAATTATTGCTCCCAACCCAAGCGGAGGGGAATCTCAACAAAAAAGGGTGGATCCAACAATGAGTTGGAGGTGGTGCTGGGCGATAGGGCTATTGGAAGACCCATGCAAAGAGGGTGTTCCACTAGTGGTGTAGGCAGGCCATCATCTAGAGCTTGATGTGGTAGAGGATGTGTGTGTTCTGTGTAGGGTGGTTGGGATGATAACGACAATAAGAATAGAAGTGTGGATCGTGGGCATGAGGTAGGTGTGCGGGTTTAGGGTGCACAGGAGCTATTGGCCGACATAATCGCTTTGTTGCCCATTGTGACCTGCTCCAGTCTATTCTGGATCGCCTGAAGCATACAACAATATCAGAAAGGAAGAGAATTATATTTTCATTTCCATGTTAAAATAACTGCATTACTTTCAATTCCGTGTCAGAGAAAGGATTTTGGTCATTTGGTAGTGACAAAAATTGCTAGAAGAAAAGGTCGAGAAGTCGGAAACATGGTTGGCTCACTTTGGGAAAAATGTTCAGTGTTCATATCACCCCCCTTCCCTTCTAGGTACTAGGATGGATAACCCAAAGTTAATTAATTCTGATGATTAAGTATGGTCATAGGCATCCTTCTGGTTCTGTTTATCTTTTGGTGTTTTTGGCCTATCAAGCGATGGAATTATAATATGCTTCTTCTTCTGCTTTTTTTGTAAGATGGTGATAACATTGGTCAACAAACCCGATCGGGGCGACACCACTTGAATTTTGATATCTATGTACTCTCCTTTTGATTAATGAATATATCCTTGACTTACAAAAAAACCATTGACAAAATTCATACCCCATAAGTAATAGATACACTTAACTTACAACTTTAAAGAGAGATATCAAACTTATAGATTTATCAAGATAATAAGAAGCGTCTTCACAAAAAAACATATTGAATTTTTTTTTTAATAAGGATTTTCATATTATTAATGTTTTTTTAAAACATAATATTTAAAACCAATGAAAAAAGAAAATGAAGAATATAAATATATCATTGAATCATGGTGATCAGGTGCTCAAAATTAGGCTCAAAACTCAAAGTGGTAGAATCTTGATAAAATTAGCTTCATATCGAAGGGCTCGTCATCCTGATTCCAACGCTGTGAATGACACTCGAATCCGAGCTCATATGAAGAAGATAAAGCAAGTTAAAGTTCAGGTTTGACTTGGACAGATGGCAGGAGAAGATGATGTGGCAAGACTCTTTAGTGAATGTGGAGGCGCCAAGTGGTAGGCTACCATTGGCCCCACATTTCACAAATCACATATCACCCACACCGTGTTCAGAAACCATAAGATCCGTCGGTTCCCGTTGATTGCGATTTTCCATGGAGCTGTTGGTGCTGATAGTTTATGGCTGCCACACGGTGAAATTTTCGCCTAGTTAGCGCTTTTTGGAGCAAAATTGTAGGATAATGCAAGAAATGGTGCAATTTGTGGAGTGAATGTTGGGAAATCTAGGAGAGGTCATAACTTCTTCTATTTTTTCCCAAATTGGATGCAAAAAGAGGATAGATATCCATTTTTGGATATTTTGGACTCATTTAAGCAGGTTTCAAAAGAATTTGAGCATAATAGAGAGGCCTAAGCCATTGGAAGCTTGACCAAGGAGACATATACTAGGAGTGGTGAACTCCTTTATCATGTTCCTATTCTAATGTATTTTTGATGATGTTCTGTACATGTTTATGTTGTTGTTCAATCTCTTATTTATGTTAAATTTCTCATAAAAATAACATAAAAACTCATCATTTCACTTGCAAAAATTCATGAATCCTTAAGCACAATGAAATAATTTTGTTTCTAATCTATTGAGGATCCTAGCATAATAATCTAATATTCTAAATCAAATCATTTTGGTATTGGACCTCTAGGTTGTGTTTGTGAAAGAAGGATTTAATAGTTTGCAAGTTTATGTCATGATTACAAGGTTAAAACTCAAAAAGAGGAGAAGGGAAGCTGGTTGGAAGCCCTAAAGTTGGGTCAAGGGGAAGGAGATCAAGGTTGCCACAATCTCCAACACTAGTTTAGCCTCAAGTTGCAGTTGAAACTCCAGAGATCATGTCTCATGAAGGAGAACCTACAAACATGACAAAAGATGAGAAGACCTTCAGAAAGGCTTCTTTGATATGACAAAGATGGTAAAGGTCATCTATGAAGAGAGGTATACTAGGTTGCAAGGGGAAAGTTTCGGACCTCTCAAAGGAGAAGGATCTTCAAGAGGAGGTATTGGAAAAGGAGGTAATGGAAATGGAGACAAACCTCCACCCTCTCCACCATATTCTTCATATTCTTCTTCACAAGCATATTCACCCTCTTCCACTAACACAACCCTTACTCATACTCATCATCGTACTTCAAAAGGAAATGGTAAATTACTTTTCTTTAAACTTGATGTTAAATTTGAGCTTCCCATGTATAATGGTGAAGTGAATGCAGAGAAGCTTGATAATTGGATTCATAAGTTGGAGGTCTCTTGTAGGATTCAAAACCTTTAAGAGGATGACATAAAGGTTCAATTAGCTTCCTTGAGAATGGAGGGTGCAATACTAGTATGGTGGGAATCAAAGACCCAAGAGGAGATTAAAAAACTTGATAAGATCTCAATTTTTTGGAATGATTTCATTATTGCAATGAAAGAAAATTCTACCCTCTAGCTTATATGAAGAAAGCCATCATGAATTGGCAAAACTTTAGATAGGTTAAAGGTCAAAATGTGCAAGCTTACACCCAAGAATTCTGAAAAATGTCTTTGATGTTAGGTGTAGATTTGTAATCATAGGACACATTGTTGAAGTACATAGAGGTTTAAAATTTTTTATTTTATTTTATTTTTATTTTTATTTTTATTTTATTTATTTTTATTTTTTTTTTTTTATTTTTATTTTATTTTATTTTTTATTTTATTTTTATTTTTATTTTTTTTTATTTATTTTTATTTATTTATTTATTTTATTTTATTTTATTTTTTTCTGAATAAGGCTACTTCTATATTAATACAAAAATATTTTACACCGAGGCCGTGACCTCATAGTGCTAGCCCAAAATTGCGTCTTGATTATAGTCAAAGCAAATTTGTGTACCAAAATCCATTGGAGTATTGCCCTACAGAACTATAGAGAGCCTATTCCTGAGTAAAGAAAAAATACATAAAGCCCCATAGTTGGACTTGTAATCTTGGGTTGGTCCTGAACTGTATGTCAACCAGAACTTGGAAATGGAACTTGAACCGAAGCTGGACGACAACCTAGACTGTAAAACTAGACAAGGTAGCTGTGACCAACTACATGAAAAATACCTGACAACAGAGGTAACTGTGACTGCGACCAAAAATGGAATTTGAAGACTAGCGGGATACCCTTTGCATATAGAAAATAGGCAGTAAGAACTAATGCACTTGTAATCAAAATTAGGATAGTGAAAAGTGGAACTTCTCAAGCTGGCAGATGTCTGACAGAGCCAAAAGGAACCAACCTGCTTCAGCCTCAGGAGAGGGGTCAAGCGGCTCCTTGGTAATGCGACAGCCAAATTTGTTATCCTCATTGTCATCAGAGGATCTTGATGGATTCTTCATGTTCTATGAAGCCTTGCCTTTACTAGAGCCTGAAGCTTTGCTCTGATACGCATTTGCCTGGCTGGGACCTAGATTGTCTGCCACTGGCCTGTCCAAAGTTGCTTTGAAGGAGCGGGCTCCATGACGCACATTGAGCTCGTCAAGCTCAATGGTAACCATGGCCATGAAGGTGGAAGAGCCATGACTGCAGGGGAAACATAACCGAGTGGCATTGGGCGTTGAATGGAATGAGCTTAGAATTGGAATTTGTATCCCTCTGCCTCTACCCCGACCGCTTCGAGTGGCAGGGTATCTATTTGAGTGCAGGTCCAGATCTGAAGTTGAGGAGTCTGTCATGGGGGAGGTGGCTTGGCGCCCAGATTGCCCACGAGAGCTACCTCTTCTGCAGCTCACCCGCTTACGCAATTTTGGCATAGCTGGAGGGGCGGGTTGTACCTGACTTCTTGGAGCACGAAGGAAGCTGTGAATGGGGAAAACAGACTTGGCTTCAGAGCTCAGGTTAGCAAGCGGGTAATGAGCATGAACACGAGGGGACCAGAGGATGGCGAGGAGGCAAAGACAGAAGTCTCTCTAGTGATCTGAATCCTAGTTAGCTTCCGAGAGAGGACGATGACAAGCCGATGCAGTTGCAATGGAAGAGGGGCCTGAGCGGAGAGGATAAACATGATTATGGCGGGTTGATGGCGCCATGATCAAGAAATTAGCCACAGTAAATGACTGTCCTCGTGTCATTAAATTCGCCTTAAGGTGGAGCAAGTGCGGAGTGATAACCAAAGCCTCGAGAGTGTGAGTGGAAGTACAGTACAAACGCGTGTCCATCCCGATCACTGACCACGCGCCTCTATTACCGTTAGACACCCGGATCTGGGATGGATAGGTCTTGTTGCACCAGAAGAGTGCAGTTTCTTTTGAGTTGTGGATCATTGGAACAGTTTAGTGGGCTAGAGAAGAAGGGGAGCTACTGATCAGTCCCTTGATTAGCTAGTTTGTGTGCAACTTTGTTAGTTTTCCATCGAGACAAGAAAACTTGCATGTTTTTGTGAGTTTTTCATTGGTGTTGATGGATGTAGACTTGATCACTTTGAAAAATATGTTACGTGAAAGGATGGAAATATGTCCCTCTTAATCAAAAGGGACCTCATCCAATAACGACATGGTAAGAGATGCACAATGAAGCGGACATCATTTAACTTGATCATGATCAAGTATGTGATCTTCTAAAGGAAGGTATGTGGCTAATATATCATTAAAAATTTCATCTATAAATTGAAATCTTGAACGTATTTAACTAATAAATATTTTGTATTTTGGTTGTAGGTGATGTTTTTGTTGTCACTACCCCCGTAGGAAATGGAGAGAATGTGGCCTACTATTTGATGTAATGTACACAAGTAAAAATTAGTTTGGTGAGACCATATAAAGATGGACAATTCACATACCAAATTGGTGACATGGTTGTAATGGGCCATTCTTTTGAAAATGTTAAAAAATAGACTGATGACATCATTATAGAGATTTTATGCCTACATATATATTTTCAATAGAGTCATCTAGTCATAGCATCTCATATCAATCTCATAGAAATCAAAACAAATAAAGGTGAACCAAGGAGATGGAAGATGACATAATTATGGAGACTTTCATTCTTGTGAGCCATTGGACAGATGAGTAGACGATGCAAATGGAAAGTCCTAAAGATGAGTCTATAACAGTCAGGTGTAATGTAATCTAGTATAAGAGATACCAAAAGTATGATTTTTGTAATCTATAAATGTGACAATTGAATACTCTTGTATCTTTGTAATTTTGAATAGAGAAATGTTTCCCTCTTATCTAGGATGAATTCATAATGGTGTAGATATATGTTATATAAGATTTCGCTTCCTTTAGGTGCTGAAGTTTCTAAAGTACACCACATTTCAAGGAGGTTCTTTAGAATCAATATGGATTTAGATTTAGATTTAATTAAAAAATTTCATCTTAAACTTTTTTAAGTGTCATGCGTATAATATTCATGTTGAGCATGCAAGAAATTTTATAGATCTATATACATGTCAGATATATTTGGTTTCTAGAAAATCCATTTCAATATGTAACAATCAAGTTGATATGGTCCATTTTACTTAAAATGGAAATTCAACAATCTAGGTTATGAACAACATTGAAATATTTTTATATTTTTAATAATAAATAAGTCACATGTGAGTTTGATATAAAACATATAAAGAGTGACACACCTGCTTCATATTGGAATATTGACATCTAAATTAAAATAATTGTGATTTAACATACATTGATTGTGCACTAAAAGACACTTTCTAGAAGCCAATATGAAAACTAAAATTGCTATTTTGTAAATTTTTACTTCATGAATGTTCTTAATTGAATGTTTTAAAATAAAAAATTGATTGAAATACTTGGATAGACAAGTAAATTTAAGAAAGTGCATAAAATTATAGAAACATATCATTAATTGTTTAAATAAAAACATACATAAACTCCACTAAAAGACACTTCCTAATAATTCAATATTAAATTGATGTACATGATATATTTAGTTCATTTTAAGTATTAAAGTGACTTCCATCATAATAAGATTGTACTTATTTCCTTAGTCTATGAAACTAGAATTCAAAATTGTTATTTTGTAAAAGTTTACTTATTGAATGTTCTTAATTGAATTTCTTAAGTTAAGAAATTGATTGAGACATTTCATAGCCAACTGAATTTAGGAATGTTCATAAAATTATACAAACTTATCTAAAAACATATCATTAATTATTTTTTGGTATCTTAGATTCCAATACATATGACTTATATCATGTGTTATGACTAAGTTGTTGTAGATGAGCTCAAAAATAAATAAAATTTAATAAAACAAGTTATTAGTTGAACAATACCACTTGAAGATATTTTTTAAAATTGAATTTAAAATGTATTTCAAACATATTTGTGTATTTTAATTGAACCATGAACATATATTTTAGTTTATTTTAAGTATCAAAATAAGCTTCATCATTGTCTAAGATTGTACTTATTTTCATAGTTTATTTCTTGAAAAGTCAAAGATGCTATCTTGTTACCTATGTATGATAATAAACTATACATATGAAAATATACACAAATTAAATTATACACATGAACATCCACAAGATAAAATAACAAGAATCCATAAACTGAAATAACATTCATCTGTCCATAGATTGTCCATTTATGAAGATATACAAAGTATGTACATCACATGTGAATATGCCCTATGAATGGGGCCTGGAAATATACAAACTTTTTATAATCTACTCTAGAAGGTATCGCTTCTAGAACTCTTATGTGTGTTCTATTGCATAGAGTGACCATCCATAATCTGGTACTGAAATATAACACATTCAAATTCAAAGTAATTAAAACATTATTTTTACAAATATAAATAATCTGGAAATAAATGATTTTGAATTGTGCATTTAAATAGTGCCCTACCTATGACTCAATCGAGTGAAAATGGAAGTTAGGTGGGATGGGTCACTAATCGATATGGGCTTGGTTCTCCCCTGGTTGTGGCTCAATGTCTTCATACCCAACATCCCACTTATGTGTTCACATAACTGCAACATTGGCACCTCTTTTCATCCTGGGCTCTGTACACAATGACAAAGACAAATTATAATTAGTCTATGAATTAATTAACATGCATACATGTAACTTAAAAAAATAAAATGTTGAAATCTTAAGAATACAAAAATTCACCTCAATTATTAGTCCATGAATGTTATGAGGTGGAGGTGGAGGTGGAGGAGACTGAGCCATCAAAACATGCACTAGAGGAGGCTACTCTAGCTGGTCAACTACCTCCTTAGATGACTTCAAAATTTGATTTGTGTATCTAGGTTGTGCATGCATGTTATCATGAAATTATTAATATAAATGCAATCCTAGACAAACTTATTAATATAAAAAATGTACAATTTGATGATTGGAGTGAAAATTTTCACATATATGTACCAAGTCTATGTCACGTGGGATGTACATCCTCCAAGTGTCACAGATGGTATCACGACATGTATGTGCATATGAAAAAAGTTGGTCATGCCCTAGAATCTTGAGATATGAATCATCACGTAATGAAACTAGTGGGCCACGAGGCAATGAAGGTGGTCTACTCATCTCTCCACTCAATGTGACATTTGCAATAGCTAATGTCCTCTGCATGCTATCTGCAATGGTATGCCTAGTCTCAGTGCCAAGTTGTGACGACTGCTCTATCTCTATCAACAATACCATCCTTTGAGATGGTCATGGTAACAATATATGAGGTGGTGCTACATGCATAGGGTCCCTACGAGCCCCTACACGTTCATAATTATGTCCCAAACTGGGTCCATAAAACTCAAACCCAGTGTTGGTGTAATCTGACCTCATATGTGGCACAAACTCTGCATATATATGATTTGCAAAGTAAATTGGGACTTGGTCATGGTAGCAGAACTATCCCTAGGGTCCAATGAATTGATCATAAACAAAAGGGGCCACATTAACGTAGTTAAACTATTTAGCAGAATCTAACCAGGATGTCTAGCATGACATTCCCAAGGGATGTCAAACAACTCCCTAAAAATATCAATGTTCTTGGTGGCATATTTCACCACCTTCAAAGTATGTGGGCCTCTAACCTCTAGCCTCCTAATCCTATGTATGGAATATTGGAGGTCACTTTGTGGGCCCGCCCAATGGTATGTCTCAATCAACTTGTTGATGTTACCCAACATTAGAGACAAACTACGCATAGTAGATGAACTAGCAGAGATTTTATCCAATTCTCAATTGATCCATGTTTGTTGGCCCTAACATCCTCAATTGTGATATTAGATATAGCATTGTTACACAGAGGGATCGACACTGCACTTTGATCCTTGCCTTCACCCTATTAAGGGTTTGCAAATAATAAACATAATTTAACATATATATATATATATGTATATGTATATGTATATGTATATGTATATGTATATGTTATACATACATACATACATACATACATACATACATACATACATATATATATATATATATATAATAAACTAGAAGCATAATATAATATACATTAAATTCAAACACATCAATTGAGAATGATTTAAAAAATAAAGACAATTTTGAGACATAAACACATAAAGTTTAAAGAAGATTTAAAATGCAAGATGGATACTTGCAACAGGTAAAGAAGGTCCATTGTCTGTAGCAAGATCATCAACAGAGACATAAACAATGCCTATGGCACTCTAACTTGTCTCATAGCTTGGATCTATGAGTGGAACAAACACTCTAGTATGGCTATGTGATCTAGCCCAACCATGTATAACATATCCCCCAAAACTCCAATAGGATATGGTTGGGGGGTGTATGAGAGATGGCTCTGCAAATTACATTTAATACATATAAACTAATCCAATAAAAAATGTTGACAATGAAAGAATGAACTGACAAAAAAGACATTTATAAACTCGAGTAGAATAATCTAGGCTAAAGTCCTAAACTAAATATAGTCACTATTTTGATATATTATCAACCAAAGTATTGAGTTCCATGGAAACAAAATTGAAAAATGTGATCTTGAAAATCTAACTTAAACTTTTTCCCATTTATAAATAATGCATTTTATTCATAGAGAATAAATATGTAGATATATGAAAAAGATTGAAATAAACCTATTCGAAAAAACTAATAAAACTTCATGCCAATGAAATACTCCATAAGGCAACTCCTTATAATGTTTTATTTTGACACATGACATGTACTAGGTGCAAGAACATGAAGACTATATTTTTGGTGTGACACACTACATAATGAAACGTATGATACAAATTAGAAAAGAGTCAAAATGGTTATATATTCACTTTAAACATATTTTTCATCATGGATTTAATTATGTATCAATGATGACTTGTTGAACTTAAACACACACACACACATTAATAATACAATTGTGCTTATGTTGTATTATATAGTTAATTTTATAGGATAGTGTAAGCTTTACAAAAATCATTACTTCAACAAATAAATTTAATAAGGGTGAGTACTAAGACATATCTAGTTATCATGTATCATTATATTAAATGAATATGAGAATATGAGTAATGAATATTTCAAGGAAAATTACAGTTTATAGATCAACTCGTCTCTTAAAAAAGTTGTTGAGTATCACCCATTTTATGTTAAATTATGAAGAACACATTATGTTGAATAGTTATAAAACTATGTTAAATATTATATATATGTGTGTGAGAGAGAGAAAAATGTTATAACTATAACTATGTTATTTATCTAGTTATGTTGTGTGTGTGTCTATATATATATAGTTATAGTTATGTCATACTTTATTTCATATATATAATATATTATTATATAATATATTATATATATATATTTGGTTAATAAAATAATTAGAAAAAATTGCCTTAGAATTTTTAATAGTACAGAGTAATTTATAAACCAATACTATATTTATTATTAAAAACAATTATTTAAATCTTAACAATAAAATGAATAAGAATTTCTTATTTGATTTATAGAGTTTACCATTTCGCAACCATATTCATTATGTTCAATTAAAAATCTAATTTATTTGTTATTGGAGTTCTATAGTTTAATTGTTTTTGGTTTTTAAATTTTGTTGGACATATATGTTTGAAATTTAAAATTCATTTTTAATGAAAAAAAAATTGCCTTTTGAAAATTCACTTCACTAAAATCTTGAAATAAAAAATTTAAAACATAAAATAATTAAAAATAAAATTTATCATAGAAAATATTTATAGTAAACATGTTAATATTGTAGATAATGTATACAAAAAAATTATTAAAACCTAATTTATAGTTTTTCCTTGGCGGTTTTCTAAGTCGTTTTAAAGTGTTTTTTGGTGGTTTTTTATGGTTTTCATGGTGACTTTTAAGTCTTTTATTTTTTCCAATTTTTATATGTTAAGTTTTTTTCAAATTAATTTATTTTATTTTGTAGAAAAAAATTAAATAAAAGAGACAAAAATGATAGGAAACCTACCTCGACTTGAGCCTTTGGGTCGTTCACAGCGTTTATGGGTAGATAGATTGAGTTCCTCCATCCGAGTGGAGCTTAGAAATATTTTATAAAATTCCTTTTCCTCTCGCGGTCTAAGAAAAATGACTTGTACGCGTCACGAAAAGGGTTTTTGAAGTAGAAATAATGCTCGATCGAGTTATATCTTTCGATCGACCCAATGTTTCGATTGAGCCATTAACTCGGGTTAGAAAATGACTCGATCAAGAGTTTGCTTAAATGCTTGATCAAGCTTTTTTTAAGTGCCTCAACAGCTCAATTCAACACTTAAAAATTGCTCGATCAAGCACTTAAAATTTCTTGATTGAGCATCCATTTTTCAGAAAAACATGCCCTCATTTCACCAAAAAGTGTAACCCAACTCCATGATTTGACCTTGTTGGTAATAACTCAGTTTATACCATTAAAGGAAAAGGATTTTTGTTTCTAAAAGAAAAGGTCAAGGCTGAGAATGTATTATTCGTTGATGGGCTAAGACATAACTTGTTAAGTGTTAGTGAAATGTGTGATCAAGGGCATGTAGTTATTTTCATATCAAAGAATTGCATGGTAGGAAATTTGAATATAGGTAAGATCATAATCAAGGGAACCATAACTCCAAGCAATGTATATATCCTAGGGGGATAAAGAGCATTGTTTCTTGAGCAAATATGAAGAAACATGGCTTGGGCACAGAAGGTTAGGCCACCTCAGCTTTTCCCAATTATACAAATCAAGCAAGATGGGAGTAGTTCATGACTTTCCCAACATTTCTCCACCTGAAAATAGCATTTGCAAATAATGTCAATTTGGTAAGCAATTGAGAGTTCAATTTAAAGCTAAAGAAGCTACTTTAATTAAACCCCTTGAAATTTTTCACACTAACTTATTTGGACCTATGAGAAAGAAGTATCCTCGTGGTGAACAATACTTCATTTTATTGATTGATGAATTTACAAGAATGTGTTGGGTTGGTTTACTAAAGTATAAAGATGAGGCATTTGAAAAGTTTGAAATATTCAAGGATTTGGTAGAAAATGAATTGGATCTAAAAATAAAATGTCTTAGATATGATAGAGAAGGAGAGTTTATATCAGATGAATTTTTCAATTTTTTGTGAAAAGCATTGCATCAAAAGACAATTTTCCATAGCTAAAACTCCTCAACAAAATGGAGTGGCAGAAAGAATGAACAAAATAGTTGAACAAATGGCACATTCCATGGTTGATGAGTCAGAAACACTTCACACCTTCTAGGGAGAAGGAATACATACAACCATGCATATACTTAACAAGGCTCATGCTCGAGTAAACAATCATAAAACTCCATATGAACTCTAGGATGGTAAACCTACAACTTACAAACACTTTAGAATCTTTGGAAGCAAATGTTTCATAAAGAAAAATGATGATAAGCTTGGAAAATTTGAATCCAGAGTTGATGAAGGAATACTACTTGGATACTCTTGCAGAAGCAAAGGACATAAATGTTATAATAAAAGTTTTCAAAATACTGTTCAAAGTATATATGTTATGATTGATGAAGCATCCATAGGTACCAAAAAGGAAGCATAAGAAGATGACGAACCTCTCCCTACTAAAATCCAAGAAGTTGTAGGAGAAGAAGAAATAGAAGCATTAGAAGAAGGATATGAAAATACAAGTACGACAGAAAAGATTCCATCAGGTTATGTTCAGAATAATCATCTTAAATCTCAAATTCTAGGTGATAAGGAAGTAGGAATATAAACTACAAGAACTTTTGTTGGATCATCTAGTCACTTAGCCTTGCTATCCACAATTGAACCTCAGAATGTGAATTAAGTAAGCAAGGGTGAATGTTGGGTTAAGGTGATGCATGAAGAACTTAATCAAATAGAAAAGAAGCAGACATGGGAACTTATATTAAGGCCTCATAAAAAAATGTAATTGGAACAAAGTGGGTGTTTAAAAACAAATTAAATGAAAATTGAGAAGTAATTCGAAACACAACAAAAATTGTATGAAAAATATATTGTCAACATAAAGATATAGACTTTGAAGAGACTTCTGCACGTGTAGCTAGACTTGAAGCCATAAGAATATTCCTTGCATCTTCCAGCTTTCATAAATTTAAGGTATATCAAAGGGATGCTAAATTTGGATTTTTAAATGGGGATGTAGAAGAAGAAGTTTATATTAAACAACGTGAAGGATTCATACTTGGCAATGATAAAATTATTGTTTGCAAACTTAAGAAGACATTATATGGATTAAAACAAGCTCCTCGTGCATGGTATTATCATCTTGAAAGGTATCTTGAAGAACAAGGGTTTAAGAAAGGATCTACAAATAGCAACTTGTATACTAAATTTGGAAAACAAAAGCTTTTAAGAGTAGTAGTTTATGTAGATGCCATCACATTCAGAAGCAATGTTGAATCTATGAATCAAGGATTTGCTTTAGCCATGCAGCATGAATTTGAAATTTTTGTACTTAGTGAGCTAAATTTATTTCTTGGTCTTCAAATTAATCAAACTAAAAATGGTATCTTTCTCTCTCAAACAAAGTATCTCAAGCCGATTATGAAGAAATATGGAATGGAGTATTGCAAACATGTATGTACACCAATGGAAACGAGGTGTAATGTAAGCGATAATGATGATTTTCCTACAGTTAATCAATCTAAATAGGGATCTATGATTGGCAACTTGATCTATATTAGATGTGCAAGACCAAACATTATGCATGCATCTGGCATAGTTGGATGATTTCAAGAAAATCTTAAGGAAATTCATCTCTAAGTAGTCAAGAGAAGATCCAAGTATCTACAAGGAACTGAAGATTTTGGTCTATTGTATCCAAAAAATCAAGACTTTTCGAGACTGTGTAGGTAATGTTGATGACCAAAAAATTACTAGTGGAGGAGAATTCTATTTGGGTCCTCATTTAGTTTCTTGGTTTAGTAAGAAACAAAGTTATATCTCTTTATCAACTGTTGAAGTAGAATATGTTATTGCTTCCTCTTGTTGTACTAAACTTCTACGGATGATCCAACCATTGCAAGACATTAGGTTCACTCGCCCTCAACCTATACCTATTCTATGTGACAACATATTGCCATAAGTATCTATAAAAATACAGACATGCACTCCAAAACTTAGCAAATCCCAATCAAAGACTATTTTCTTAGAGAGAAAGTTCTTGAACAAAAAGTCAAGTTGGAATATGTTCCTTGAAAGGAACAAGTTACAAATTTGTTTACCAATCCTCTTCCACATGATTCCTTTGAATATGTCAAACAAAAAATGGGCATGATTCCTACCTCTTCACTCTGATAAGTGTTCTAATAGGCATGGCGTTTTGAAGGGGAATTGTAGCTATAATCACCAACAATTTACTTTATGTATGTGGATCTTCCGAAAGACATTTGCACGTATATGTGGTTTGTGATCTAGACAATCATGTATGCCTCTCATTAATGAAAAAGAAGTGGCACAAATTTAGGGGGAGCTTCTCATATGCTTCCATCAATTTTGATTAGCTTTCATGCTCTGATATTGACTTGTTGAAGACTATTAATACTACCCATGTACTGCTAAAGTTATATATTGATGTTGATGAAATAGTTCTTTGGTGCATATGATTGATGAGATGGATGTGATAAAATTTGATGGTGGAAAGTTGGTACAGGTTTAGGGGAGCATCTTCCATGGTTCTAATAGTTCATTGTTGGCATTATGATTTCTTGAGTACTGATTGTTGTGCGATGGGTTTATGATGAGTACATATCATTTTCACTCTATGGTTGTTATTACTAAAAATAATTATTTTGTTGTCATTATGTCAAAATGCTTGGGTTTCTTATACTGCAGTTACATTATTGATTCTCGATACTTCTTAATACACTTGATGAGGAAAGAATTATGCCTACACTATCTTGTCTTACATATTAAGGATGTTCATGTTGTTATCTACATTGATGTTATCATATGACTATGTTGCACATTCCTATATTGTGCATGATCGATGACTATCATTGTCTTGCTACTTCAGTGTTGAGGTCCTAGTTTTTGGATCTAAGTATCATATATGCATCTTGATGTAAAGGTCATAAAAGTACCCATGTTTTTAGTCATTAGAAAATTCATTCATGAATGGGATATTGGCATCAAGTCATGTCATGTATGTATCCCATTATGTTCGGACATTGATGTAACATTTGGTTCCAATATGTAAACCCAATATGTTGGGTGTCTAATGTAATCGTGATTCATTGGTGATAGGAAAAGTCATATTTTGTTGAGTCATAGAGTCTTGTATTCTTTTGAATATATTCATCAAGTTCAACATATGCTTAGGGGGATCATGGTCAATATAAATATTTCATGATTCATGTTCAACATATGAGACCTTCAACAATTTGCAAGGGAAGTACTTCATTTAGCCTGATTTTTCCATTTTCCCTTGATGTCAAATGGGGAGAGAAGACTTGATGTTTGGAGAGAAGTTTTGTGGTGTTTGCGAGTGGTGTCCAAACACCAAAGTGGTTGTCATCAAGTCCAAAGGGGGGATATTTTTTTCATTATGGCTAATGTGTTGTCCTTGATAAAACCTACTTGATAAATATGTCGACATAGTGATAATATGATGATTATGGAACTTATGTAGATTGGTATAGATGCTATAGAGGACATGGACAAAGAAATGGAAATTCTGTTATAGATGGATGACAAACGTGAAGTTTAAGTATATGTGGTTCCTATGAAGAAGGGTCATGTACATACATGGGTTTTGTGAGTAAAAGTCGGGGACATAATCTAAACCATGGAAATATGGATATAAGGGGTCATTACGATGGTATTGACCCATAGTAATTGGAGTGACAAGTTTCGTTTGATCCCATGAAAAATACTAACAACATTACCAAAGGATTTACCTAAGGTATTGGCTAAGGAAAAAGCTATTTAAGGAAATGTAGGTCAAGGTGTTAGGTGTGCAAGTGAATGCGTTATTCATATGTGATTTGATATGAAATAGGTGTGAACCAGGGAGCATGGAGAAGACTCAAATATGATAGATATGAAATTATAAAAAACCTTAATTAATACACTTGCTTGATTTGATTATACATGTAGCTATTAATAGTGGATATGTGGCTATAATGATGTTGTAATTTGGATATGTGACAATAAGGTTTGCAGAATGGGAATTATGTTTGTAGTGGAAATTTTCAAATATGTATCTAAGTTTGTTTCTAAATAGTAGCATACATACACATAGCTATATCAGAGTAGTTGCACATATATTCTGTGATGTGTTTTTTAGTATGTTGAGATATGTACGCGGGTGTATCATAGTATAAGCATGTATGTATGTTTTTATGCTAAATAATTGTCATGTATATATTATGAGTTAGATCTGGTCAGGGTTTGTGGTACTGCTTGATGATGATAGTTTATGGTGTCTATTTTATTTGTTGTTGTATGTCAATGATGTATGATATATGTTTGAGAGTGCTGGTTGGGTTTGAATATTGGTTGGTAATG
This sequence comes from Pinus taeda, assembly GCA_000404065.3. NCBI lineage: Eukaryota > Viridiplantae > Streptophyta > Pinopsida > Pinales > Pinaceae > Pinus > Pinus taeda. The sequence continues at coordinate 26,886 of APFE030635590.1, forward strand.
ATTTTATAGTGTAGCAATCTTTGATTGATTTAGCGATCTATGATTGGTTCAGTGCTTCATTTAGTAAGTGGATCAATGTTACAATGAGCTAAATGATTAAGTGTTCAGTAATATGATATTTATACCTATTTTTATGTAGAGGAAGCACATATATATGAAGGTTCTATTAATATTAGTTGCATATATATTCTGAAGTTCATTTGTTCTAGTTGGGTTCTAGATTTAGTGGCTTGAAACTTTAGAGATTTAGTAGTTCAAATTTGTGTTTCAATATTTAAGTTTGGAAATTGGTTTGGTCGTATTGCGAGTCAAGTATGAAAATTTGATGAAAGGTGGACTACAAGCTTTGATGATTGATTGACAGGTGGATCAAGTGTGAAATTTTTTGAAATGAGGTCCACAAGGTGTTGAGGGTTTCAGCCTTCATAGTGGGAGTAGGAGCTCCCTTCTAGTAGGAGTCAAACTAGATTATGGGGTTGTAGCTCCCTTCTAGTGTGTGCTTGAGAACAAGTGGAGGTTGTAGCCTCATGGGGGTGGATGCTTGGTTACTGGTAAGAGTTTGCATCAATACAAAATGTAATGAATATTTTCTTATATAATAATAAATAAGACAGAGACATCAACAACAATGGTTTTCTCCCACATTGGGTTTCCACCTAAAAACTTGGTTTTCTATGTGTGTTTCTTATGTGTTGTAATTTATCTTTTTTTTACTACATTGTGAATGGTGAATGAATTAATAATGCATTGGTTAACTCACTAAAGGAAGATATGTCAAATTAAGTTAACTGCATATACATTGCCTACATTCATAAGAGTCGAATACATACACTCATTTCATGAATAACAATAGCATACATAATTCTAAATATAAAATGAAAAGTGAAAAATATTGAGGCTCTTGTGACAATATGAGAGGCCATGGAATAAGGGGAAATATGTGTGTAGAGAGAACAAAAACAAGAGAATTAGATTCTAAATTCACTTTGATGTAGATTTTGAAGAGTTTAACCAAATCACTTAGATTGGCCACCTCTATCTAAGGAACCTCCACCTCATCCATCTAATTCGTGGAGCTCATAAAATATACCATGGCCTCATCCCAACATAGTAAAAATTCTACAATCACCACTCCAACAACAACCCCTTCAGTTTGATGCATGGGATCCTAATACCATTAGACTACCATATGGAAATGTGCATTAGCCTTCTCTTTCACATCACTCAATGCCTCCACTCATCATTACTTAGTGTACGCCTTTATTTTTCTCACAAGTCATGTCTTAGTGCCATAACCAACTTGTTCATTCATCAACTCGCATAGTAGTAAGCAAATTTCATCAACCTACAACACCTACACACTCCTCTTCAGAGGTAGCCTCTTAATATACTCATACAAGTGCATCATGGACAGGTTGGAGGAGGGAGGTTTGCTTTGAAGACATGCACTTGGAGGTACCAGGAGGGAAAGAAGAGAAGAGTAAAGGAAAGAAGAAAGAAACTAGCCATAGTAGATGTCCAAAATTAACATGATGTTATAGTTTTAGATTTATGTTAATCTACAACATACCTTTTTAGCATACATTTTTAGCATACTTTTATTTTGAGACACTTTATTTTGGACATAATAAATTCATTCTAATGATATAATTTTTGCGAGGCAAAAGGTGTTTTTGCTTGATTATATGTGATGAATGACTTGATATTTTATTATATTTATGCTTGCATTTTGTGATGTTATGGTTATACATGTTATCTTACTGGAGTCACATTGGTGATTTTTTATTTATGAGATATGAGGGGGACCCCACTAATTATATATATACATATATATAACTCCAAATTCATCTTTTGAATAACAAAACACATTTTAAGTAAATTAATCTAATCAGTTAACTAATTGCCAAGACAATTGTATTCTCACATTATCAAATTATCCAAAGAGAGTACAGATTTACAAGACAATGAAGGGAGGGAGAATACAAATAATGAGAGGTATGCACTAGTTGAGAAATGTTGTCATTTTCCCTCTCATTCATATTTCTCTTAAGTATGTTTGAGTACAAAGGGCTAACATGTTTGGTGAAAGTAGAATTTTTCAAGGAGTGGTAAGGAGAAGAGCAAGCCCATCTTTTCTCTAACAAGATTTTTTCAAGTTATCAATTGTTTTCTTACATCATTTTATGTTAATAGAAGGTTTGATGTTTTATGTCAATGCTAATTGGCTAATTTTTTGCATAATTTTTCACTCATTATATCATATGAAAGAGGTTCCAAAAAGCATGCACATGCTGTTTACATATTAGTCATTTTACATAGACATTTTTGAACTGAATTATGATCCAAATTCTGGTAGGAATGAACCAAATAACAAGTTGTATTATTATATTCAATATAAAATAGCTTTAGGCAACCATTCTTTTCACACATTTCTTTACAAAAATACATTTTAATTCCATATTAGTTATGAACAATTGATATTCATAGTTACAATTTTTTTTTGTGAATTATTTATTTAAGACAATTATATATGTGAGTTTTCTTATAAATTTATTATTAAGCTTTAAGGCATTCCCTCTAAGAAAAACTACCCTCCCATGTCATCTGTGCCATCTTGCACCATTGATTTTGGTGTTAAATTATTGAAATATTGCCTACCATAATATTTTCATCATACTTAACCATTCATAACACTCACTACAATTGATTTTCATATGTATTTGTTGTTTCATGTGCTTTCATGGGATGATTTATTATTTCAGTGCTTGGAATCATGCATATATGTATGATTTATTATTCTAGTGCTTCGAATCATCCATATATGTATGATTTATTATTTCAGTGCTTGGAATCATGCATATATGTATGATTTATTATTCTAGTGCTTCGAATCATCCATATATGTATGATTTATTATTTCAGTGCTTGGAATCATGCATATATGTATGATTAATTTATTTTCACCATGCATAACTTAGCACTAACTTGTTTTGATGTTAAGCTATGAATTGATTTAGAGAACATACAATTCACATGGATGCTAAAACCATGAGTAGATCATTAAGATGGCTTCCTCGTTTACATTTTCTGTATTGTCATGGATCACGAAATGTATCCATTTGAGGTTCATTACATTTGTATTCAAGCACATTAATCCATGCAACATCTTAGGTGAACCAAAAGTATGCCCTTAGTTGCCAAGGATAATAAACGTAAAATGAAACCAAAGTAGGCAATTAGTTGCCTATAAACCAAAATCCATTTTTTTTCATAACAAAAAGCAAGCAAGAAAATGATGAAGACTACAACCAATAGTTACTAATTGGTCCTAGCTGCCTTTGCGCACCCTACTCGTGTATTCTTAACTTCTAACAGATCGTTTTCAAACGCCTCAATTAACTTTTCAAAATGGGTGGCAGTTGACTTTGTTAGCTCCTCAAGTCTTATAAAGACGTTCTCCAAATCCTTCAAAGCCTTTTTCCCAATCTCAGTATCAGCTTTAGCTTGAAGGGCACTGTCTATATGCTGTTGCAGTTCATCTTCAGTGCATTGATGAAGTTGTTCTAAACCATTTTCAGCTTCACGTTGCAGGAATTCAAATAATTCTTGTTTTAGTTTAGCAAGATCAGCATTACGATTGCCAGACGGAGTCAAATAATAACCATACGCATATGTCCATTTCAGCATGCGCCTGCATTCTGCTATCTGTAACCACGCCATTTCCACACATTTGAACCCTGCCCAACCACACAAACAGTCATTCAACCTTTTAAGTTGTACCTTTTGCGCACTCTGCAAATCAGATAAGGCCTTTCGTTCAGACCTTTCATTTTCCTTCCATCTTTCCAGATAAAATACCAATCTATTTGAAGATGCTTTCGCAACCTTTTCCTTAACATGGTCATAGGTGGCCGAATTGGGTTGATTTCCATCATCTTTTCCTGATGTTGCAGCTTCAGGCCTATATTTGTTGCAACTATGACCGCCATAACTATCGTTATCCCAACTATCAAGGCATAACCAACAGAATTTAAACTGAAACGGAGGTATACATTTCATTTTCATACACCCATGGCTTTTCTCGATTGGTCATTTACACTTTGGGCACGGCTTGGAATTACTACGTATCCAGTACATGCTGAGTGCATCACCATCCTTGATTTGATCAACCCATTTTTTGACTGTGCCGCAGTCTATTGGATGATGAGACTCCTCTAAACAGTTCCAGCAAAATTTATAGGAGCAATTGCACACAACCTCCTGACTTACATTAGAAACAAAATTAACCTCCACACAGTATTTACAGTCGGGTGCTGGACACCATTTAACCATAATGTTCTGTTCAACATATGACCTCACAACATATGTTCTATAGTTCCTATTATCTTCTTCAGATAACCCCAAAGAAAAAATGATGTCTTCACTCACAATAGCACGACATGGTGGATCTCGAAATGGACATTGTAAGTTGAGGCATGCTAAACCATCATAATTTATTGATGTGTGAATTTAAGCTCGCCAGCAACCATCCTTTTAGGGCATTCCTTCTCGGCCACGTCGACATTCTTATGATCAATTGTGTAAGGGGGAAATTGACCATGCCAATGGAAGGTCTCCATGGCTAGGACTTGAACTATGAAAGGATAAGGTTTCCCGATCGTTTCTTATAATTTCAGGGCTTCATCCCTTTGTGCCACAACCTATGTTTCTTTCTCATTCTCTACCATGGGCTGGCTAAGGGAGTTTGGCCCTACCTCATTCGACATCTCAGATGGCGATCTCTGTGATCGCCCTAAGAACAAGCTCTACTACTACATGCAATTCCTTGCACTAGTATTTTTGACCATGGCTCTACCTCAAAGGTTTGGGAGGCCTCAAGATCAATGTTAAGGCTTCATGTCAATGTCAATGGTTTATTAAGGCATTCCATGGTATTACCCGTCCTGAGATTGGGAAAATCCAACTCCAAGGAAATCCTCGCCCGACTACATTCCGTGTTATGGGATAGGGAATCCAACACATGTTAGCATAGGTCCTCCTACGACGCTTACCTGACACGGGCTTGGTGTGAGCTCCTAAAAGGTCTCCAACTTTCCCACCACACATCACTAGTAATAGAATCCATGTCGATCTTATAAGAAGCTCCATGGCACTGTGCAGAACCTTCGAGTGTCTCACCAGTGA
>APFE030635592.1:0-14450 GCA_000404065.3 Pinus taeda
AAGATGAGGATGATTTAATTGAACACTTACTCCAAAGTCCAACTTCTAGTTCCCTGCCATTAGAAGAAGAAGTAAGGGAAACTCAGAACGATCATCCAATTGACTTATGCTTGGCCAATTCCAACCCACTCAATGTCAAAATCATAGAATTTGGCCTAGAGAAGACTTTGAACGTTAACCCATCTCTTTCTACTTTAGAAGAGGAAAAGTTATGCAACATGTTGAGAGAGAACCTAGAAGCCTTCGCTTGGAGCTATAAGGAAATGAAAGGAGTACACCCCTCAGTGTGTACTCACCACATATACATCAAAGAAGGTTGCAAGCCAATCAGGCAACCACAAAGGAGGATGAATCCATCTCTTAAAGACATAGTTAAAGAAGAACTGCAAAAACTACTAGATGCAAGATTCGTTGACCCTATCTCAGACAGTGAGTGAGTCTCTCCTTTAGTGTTAGTTCCCAAGAGAAATGGGAAGTGGAGGATTTGTGTTGATTATAGGGAATTGAAAAAAGACACAAAAAAGGATCATTTTCCCCTACCCTTCATTGACCAAGTGCTAGATGGCCTGGAAGGGAAGAAGTTTTTTTCTTTCCTAGATGGATTCAGTGGGTACAACCAAATCCAAATCTGCCCGGAAGACCATGATAAGACTACCTTCACCTATTCTTGGGGTAATTTTGCCTATAGGGTCCTCCCTTTTGGCCTACGCAATGCTCCTACCACTTTCCAGAGAGCAGCCTTAAGTATTTTTGTTAAATTAGTACATGATGCTGTGGAAATATATATGGATGATTTTACACCTTATGGTTGCGATTTCCAAGAAGCCCTAACTAACCTAGGCAAAGTATTACACAAATGCATTGAAATGAATCTGTCTCTAAGTCCAGAGAAGTGTGAATTCTTAATGATTGAAGGGACTGTGCTAGGTCATTCAATATCTCAGTGAGGACTGCAGGTGGACACAAACAAAATAGCAATGATCCAAAGGGTCCCACCTCCACAAAAGCAGAGAGATGTCAGAAGTTTCTTAGGATTGGATGGATATTATCGAAGGTTCATAAAGGACTTCAGCAAGTTGGCCTCTACTTTTTTTGGATTTTTGGCCAAAGAATCTGAGTTTATATGGTCAAAGAGTTGTCAAGAGGCCTTAGATATGCTAAAGGGTAAGTTAACTACTGCACCAATCCTTAGAGGCCCAATATGGACCCTCCCCTTTCATATTCATGATGATGCCTCACACAAAGCCATAGGAGCAGCCTTAGGTCAGGAAGAGGAGAAATTTCCCTATGCCATCTATTTTATCAATAAGAACCTGTTAAAGGTTGAGCTAAACTATACTGTGACTGAAAAGGAACTCTTGGCTGTTGTGCATTCATTGAACAAATTTAGACATTACATTACAGGCTATCAAACATTTGTGAATATTGATCATGCTGCAATCAAATATTTAATGAACAAACCAGATGTGAATGCTAGAATCATAAGATGGTTGTTTCTATTACGGCTGATTGATCTAACTATTGTTGATAAGCCTGGAAAGGAAAATGTTGTTGTTGACTTTCTATCTAGAATGAATATACCTATAGGTGAAGAAGGAATGGTGAATGACCAGTTACAAGATGAGCATTTGTTTTCTATTTCAATTCTCTCCCCATGGTTTTTGATATAGAAAACTATCTGGTATCAGCAAAGTTCCCACCAAACTTGCCCTCCAAAGAAAAGAGGAAGATAGTCAGAAAGAGCACCCCCTCCACCCAGATTTGGGGCAATCTATTCAAACTTGGCCTAGATCAAATCTTAAGAAGGTGTTTAAGGGAAGAGGAATCCTTTGACATCCTTTTGACTTGTCATGATGGGCGTTGTGGAGGTCACTTTGTAGCAAAGAGTAAAACATTCAAAGTGTTGCAAGCAGGCTATTATTGGCCTACTCTTCATCAGGATGTGAAAAAGTATATTTGTTAGTATGATCAGTTCTAGAGGATGGGAAAGCCTACTCCAAGAGATGAAATGCCCCTACAACCTCAAGTGACTTTCGAGCCATTTGACAAGTGGGGCATGGACTTCATTGGGCCTATCAACCCTCCTTCAAAGCAAAAACAACACATCATTGTGTGCACTGATTATTTGACTAAGTGGGTTGAAACCAAAGCAATTAAGACAGCAACAGAAGGGAAGGTGGTTGAGTTCCTAAGGGAGAATATATTCTACAAATTTTGGGTACCCTAGAGAGCTAGTCAAAGACTAAGGCACCCAGTTTACCTCCACCATGATTGAAGAACTGCTCAGCCATCACAAAATCAAGCATAGGACCTCCACTCCTTATCATCCACAAGCTAATGGGCAAGTGGAGGTGACCAATAGTGCACTGGATAACATCTTAACCAAGGTAGTGAGCAACAGTAGGAAGGATTAGGCAGAGATACTAGTTGAGGCCACCTAGGCCTATAATACAACATGGAAGACTACCACTGGATTTACACCCTATGAGCTAGTCTATGGTAAAAAGGTTGTGTTGTCCATTGAATTTGAATATAACACATTGAGGATGGCAACCCAACTAGATTTAGATCTTAGTCATGCACAGAAACAAAGTTTGTTACATTTGAATGGCTTGGATGAATTCAGAATGCAAGCCCTCCTACATACAGAGATAGTTCAGCTTCAAAGGAAGATCTGGCATGACAAGAACATCAAGGAGAAGAAATTTCAAGAAGAAGACTTGGCATTGTTATATGATTCCAGGTTTAAATACTTCAAGGGAAAGCTAAGGACAAGATGGCTTATGTGGTGGAAAGATGCCATGACAATGGTTCAGTGCAAATCAGAACTATTGATGAAGAAGCCATTTCATTGCTAGTTAATGGACATAGATTGAAAATGTACAAGAGGCCTTTATCAAAATAAGAGTTCATTGACAGTATCAATAAGACAGTGATGATGGTAGAGCAAGTTCCAGCTCCTCCCTCATCGGGTCACTAAAAAAGGAAAAAATAAAAGAATAAGGATTTAGGTGAAAACCTCCATGAGGCGCTTAAGTCCCATCTCTGGGTTGAAAATCTCATGAAGCGGCCCAAGGATGAGAAAAATGAAAAAGAGTAAGAAGATCCCTAGGTGAAAACCTTCCTTGAGGTGCCCAGGGTAGATATCCAGGGTGAAAACCTCTCTGAGGCAGCCTAGGTGTTTCTTTAAAATTATATATATAATAATAAAAAAGCAAAAACATAATTGTTATTTGCAGGTGGGTGAAAAAGGCAAGCAAGGAGTAAAGAGAAGATCCAGAGAGAACCCTGCCTCACATATATTCACTTACTCCACTCCTTACCATGCATCCCTCCATCAATTCTATTGTTTTTCACTTCATTGCTTCAATTCAGGTGAAGATTGTGTTTTCTAACAGAATCACCTCAACCATTACCATCATCCCTGCATTCACATACACTCCTACTCCCTTTGTCCATTCATTACAACATCCTCACAGCACCAGCTAGCAACATGATCAAGAAATTCTAAGGGAGACACCAAAAATTTCCAAGTGGTAATCCAAGAGCTCCACAGCAGCAGCAATATCAAATCCAAGAGCTCCACAGCAGCAGCAGCATCAGATCCAAGAGCTCCACAGCAACAACAACAACATCAAATCTTCAGTCACAGACACCTACAAAAGCTAATAAACCATCAGCAGGCATTAACCATCAGCAGCACCTTTGATCTTTGACAACTTCAACATGGCATCAAGACCACAGGTAAGTATCCCACTCACTCACTCATATGCATCATTTGATCAAAAGTTGTAAAGGTTAAGAGGTAGTTGTTTTATAAGCGAAAAGGTGGCAAAAAGGAAATTCTTTAATAAGGCAAAAGAGAATGCAAGAGTCCATAGATACAGTGTTGTTACGGAAACCATTTGAGAATGCTTGAAGAACTAAGATTTGGGGTAGAAACACCTATGCACCAAAGATTCAGCATACCCTATTTCTTGATGCAAGCACTCATAGACTCCAGTAGCAAAGTAAAGGAAGGAAATTCCCAGCAGTTAGCCACCATGGGTTGATCAGGATCCTCATTAAGGATGCCCTCCAAAACCTCAGAATCCCTATAAAATGGTCAGTCTTCAGAGAATTACCAGCAGAGGATGACATCAAAACCCTCATCTATGGTGTTAGTCCTTCTGTCAATGAGGAGGAGACAAAACAAGAAGAAGATACAGAACTAGATGGAATGAGATGAATAAAGAAGAAACTAATACAGAGGAACATGTTGAAACACAAGGAGGATGGTGTTGAAACAGAAGAAGAAACTGATGGAGATGAGAAAGAATAGCAAAAAGAAGAAGATAAGAAAAACAAAGAGGATAGTTGCAGGAAAAGGAATAACAACTAGCATGTATGGCCAGCCTCTCCTTGGAGGCCATCCAGTGTACGACGCTAGCTAAATCCTATGTTTTTTCCTTAGAGAAAAATCGTTGTGATTTCAAATTAAAACACTAGCACAAATGAGCACCATTCCATTTCAAGGCTGCAGATAGTTTATTGACCTTTGTGATCAAAATGCACTAAAGGATGGGGCCAAAACGACTGAGTTTTACTTGCATAACATGGCCCTCACATATATGAATATTTTGGATCCTAATGCAGGGCTAGGAGATCTACAATTAATGGTTTTGGCATCATGGATGAACCATGAGAAGTCAAGGCCTGCATAGACAAAAAGACTATTGGCCAGAGATAAAAATGAACCTCTTTTCATTAGCTGAACAATCAAATCCCATGGCCCTAATCAGCACCCATAATCTAATTGCAAATAATCCTCAGCTAACACTTAGATATCTTGATGCCCAAGAGCAAGCAATTTCACATTTTTGGGATATGTTTAGGCCACTAAGAGATGATAATATACATGCCTGCTGAAGGAGATGGAAAACATTGCCACAAAGCTTAAATATTATAGAATATCACTCCCCTCAAAGGTTGAGAGAGGCACTCAACAGAACACCTATATATAAGCAATCAATGCAAAGGTTGAAGGTCAATTGGATAGGCCTAAAACTCAGTCCACCAATACTCCTAGGGATGCTAGAAGGGAGAAAAGAAGAAGAGGAACAGAGACAGTGAGAAGAAGTAGAAAGGAAAGCAGGCTTCTATAAACAAGAAGAATAGACCACAATAGAAGAATGGGATGTCAGAGAGGCTACCAGAGTCAAGAAGGACGTGGACATTGACTAAGTTTCTCAGAGGATGAGCAACACTTTCAGTAGGGGGGTGATGATGAGCCTCATGATTGAGTAATTATATGGGCCATAATTGGCCTTAATTCACCTCCTATGTTAGTCAAACCAACTATTCTCACAACTTATTGCATACTTTTGATTATATTTTTTTTATGAAATGAGTCAAAGTTCGATATTTGGCTTTGTGGTCTAATGTGCATATAATGCAAGAATAAGGGATGAATGTAAGGAACTATGGCAAAGATAAAGGATAAAAGGATAAATGCAAGGAACTATGGCAAAGACCTTGGGTAAAACTAGAATGGGACAAGGGAGAGTAACTATAGGAGGTAAATCCTCTTCATTTACTACCCCTCCATTCAGATATTCCACCATCAGCTCGGAGTACACACAACAATTACTTTGAAGACTAGAAGACAGTCGAGCATGTGAAAAGGACACAAAACAGTTTATCTTAAGTTGGGAGCCAAGCCTCCCTAATGGAAGAAAATTCGTTAGAGACTTCAAACGTATAAATAGAGAGGCTTAGGACCTCATTAGGATTCAGACTTCTATTGTAAAACTCTATTTTATTTCTAAGCTGCAAAGACTTGTTACAGTTTGCTCTGTAATCCATATTTTTTTTAATAAGAATGAGTTACGTTTAAGCCAACTCTGAGTAAACTTCGAGGGCTGAAGCTCTTGGGTTAGGGCCCGACCCAAGTAGCCAAAGCTCCTATTTACTATACATTTATGCTAGCACAGAGTTCTATTATGTTCATTTGTTTAAGTAGCTTCCTGGTTCTGTTTTCCTGCTTAAATAGCTTTCTGGTTTACTTATTCATTTGCTTAAATAGATTCATGGTTTTTGATTGGTTATTTGCTAAAGTAGCTTTCTGGTTATGTTCATCTGTGTTGTGCTTCAGTTTACTTTCATTTATGCCTTCTTTCAGTTCATAGGTTAGTTAAAGGAAAAAAATAACTATCAAGTTTTGCGCAGGTGTCTCGGCCTCATCTCCTCCCTCTGGGACCATGACTTGAAGAAGGAACCCTCCAGCAACCCCAAAAACATAGTCTTTAGTTCTCGCATGGGCTATGGAGTTCATTGTTTAAAGCAGTTGTTTGTTCACCTGCACTAGTTCTCTCTGTCATTTTCATTTGAAACCGCCTCAAACACGTTCTTCATCCATCGCTTCATCGTTGTCCAATCACCAACAAACCTTCACAATCACTGTCTAATCCACTATTTTCTCCAATTGTTGCCTCGCATGGAGTCCACCACTCACTTTATGAAATTTAAGTCCCCACCATGGATTTGCCTCGCCTGATCCGACGGCCATCGCGTCACCTCCACACCCTTAGGCGCTTTAAACCCCCACTGTCTATCTGCCTTGCCTGATCTGACGGTTTTCGCTTCATATCACGTGGATTTATGTCCAATCGTTATCCACTCAAGAGCACACGATGAGAGTGGTTTCTTCGTTCTACGTGTTGCCCATTTAGGGTAATCGTGCAAAATTTTAGAAAACCACTTACAGCTTTGAGGGTGCGCGATAAACAGATTACCGCCCTCTAAACCTGCTCCGTCATTTCCACACGTTTCTTTTGCCTACGATCTAATCTTCATTGTCCATCTACCGATTAATCATGTCTATCCATCTCTTGACTTAGCCTCCACAATATAATCTCAGTCATCCATCTCTGGTTAACCCTGTTCGCCCATTAATCTACGTGACCTCCTGCGATCCAATATCCGCCGTTCATTTTCCTTTCACCCGACTGATCCAACGATTCTTATGCATTGTTGCTCCCTCACATCCTCCTTTCACTGATTTCTACCTCCGATTGCTTTTTCCGCTTGAAACTCGATTTAGCCTAAGTTTCTTTGTTACACCTTAGTCTAGTTTTGATGCTATTTACTGTTGCAACTTAGATAATTGGCATTAGGTTAGTGTTGATTTAGAAATTCTGCTTAGCATAACTGTTTAATTGGTTAGTTAGGTTATGGTGTAAGTTTAGCATTTCATGTTGTTTTCTTCATTACTGCAGTAGAGTATCTCTCTCTTAGAATAAGTTTGCTCCCCTTCCATCGAAGAATTAAGCTTCTTCTAACTCTATAGAAGTTTGGCTTGCAAACCCTATGGTCACTTGCCAAACAAACAATGATAACTGGCAGGACCTTCACTTCTACTTGTGCATATAGCACTATCACCTCCAAGGTTGTACGAACCCCCGGTTGATAAGTAAAGCTGGTAGCCATGGGAGTTGCAACATTATTGTTGCAATACCTACACTCATCACTCGACAAGAATGGTAAAGGTGGATATAGAGGTGGAGAATGAGTGAGATTGATCAAGGTAGGGTATGAGTAAAATAGACAGGTGATTGAGTAAGAATGAAATTAATTTTTCACTAATGATCTCCCACGAGTTCATTCGATCTATTTTTGTAGGACTGTTGGAATCTTTCAAATCATTTGAATGTGGTGCATGGATTTTATCATAATGAAGTGGTTATGATAAGAAGGATCATATGGTGAGTGCGATCAAGGTTATAGCACGTGGTCATAATTAAAAAGGAAAGTGTATCAAAATTATTATGGAAGCCCATATTTCTATCATTTTTTTAATAAAAATTAACTTAATATCCTTTGTACATACCTTTTTTGTAGTTGTTTGCTCATTTTGCAGGTTTATGATACCTTTTAGATGCTTACTGGTTGAATAATCTTTGCAAGTCTATCAATAACTACAATTTGAATGGAGCTACAAAAATTTGAAAATTTTATACCTACTTTGCTTAATTTCATATTTTTGCTTAAAAACATTGTTGTTGCTACTGTAATTGATCCTTATTGGTGATGATGATTTATGAGAATACTTGGAAAAAACCCAGGTCTCAAAGAAACTTATTAGACCTGAAAAAATTTATTAGAAAAAAAGGAGGGAGAAAAAGGAAATGGGACAAGACAAAGGATTGTGAAAATATAAACTGCCTAGGATTCTTGGTTTTCAATTAAGATTTTATGTATAGACATGCCAAAAATGTTGGTTTTCATGCCTATACTTTTTTTTGTCTTATATATATATATATATATTGCAATCTAGTTGGAGGATGAGGAAAAGAATCTCCTTTTTCGACCAACTTGAAATCAGAATTGTTTTGCAAATATTTGACAAACTCTTTTGTTAAGGGCTTATGATATAGCTTTAACCTATGTCCATTAACAACCAAGTTGATTTTTTCTTCATCAATAGTCCTGATTCTAACCGCTTCATTATCAAAATCAATATCTATTTCATACGAACCAAGCCAATATGTCTGAAACTTTCCTTAGAAATCCTTAAACTTAAAGCAAAAAATAAGAGCCCAGTCACATGGCTTGAAGTTATTAACTTTAATGAATTTATCATGCTATCTTGATCTCTGCTATTGAACTATGTTGGTTCTTTGGATAACATCTTGTCGAGCCTCATCTAGCTCATTCAATTGTGCCAATCTTTGTTTTTGAGCCTCCATAAGATCAATCCCCAACTTTGTTGTTGTTCTAAAATTCTCCCAATAGAATTCAATTAGAAGCAAAACTTTCTTCCCATAGACAAGCTCATAGGGAGTATGTCCTATAGTGTTTCTCTGTGTGGTATAGTATGCCCAAAGTGTCTCTGGAAGCCTTTCTGCCCAATCTCTTATGTGTAAATTTATAGTCTTTGTTAGGATTGCTTCAAGTAACTTATTGCTGGATTTCAGTTGCACATTAGCTTGCAGATGATATGAAGTAGATTTTTTTGCTTGATCTTATATTGCTCTGTAATTTTATGCACCAACTTCTATATGAATTGAGCACCTTGATATGTCACAATTTCTCTTGGGACACCAAAACGAGTGAAAATATCCTTAGAAAGAAATGTAACTACAACATTTTCAGTAGAAAAAGGAAGTGGCTTAGCTTCTACCCACTTTGTAATATAATATGTGCAAACAAGAATATACCTCTTTTGTTTAGATGGAGGGTTGATTGGACCAACAAAATCCAGAGCCCATTTTTCAAAAGGCTCTACAAGTACCTGAGGTTGCAAAGGCATTTCATCTGATTGTATGAGTCTTCCCATTCTTTGGCATCTGTCACATCTTTTGACATATTCCTTGGCATTTCTAAAAAGATAAGGCTAGTAATATCCCGAAAGAAGGACTTTGTATGTAGTTCCTCTATCAGCGAAGTGTCCTCCACATGGTTCATCATGGCAAGATTTTAATATATTTGGTACTCCATCTTCTCGAACACATCTATGGATGATCAAATCAATTCCAATTCAATACAAATCTCCTTCTATCCATGAGTAAGGTGCACTAGTTTTGATATCTTTTCATATTTTTTTCGTTGATAAGTGTGGGGGGGACCTTTCCTATAGCCAAATAGTTAGCAATATCTAAAAACCGATGGGGTTTAGTGGATACTAAAAAAAGATATTCATCAAGAAAATTGTCCTTTACAGGGGTATCAATATTATCATTCTCCATCATGGAAAGGAAATCAACAATTGTGTTTTCCTTTCCTGACCTATCTAAAATGGTAATATTAAATTCATGTAGTAATAACAACCACATAGTAGTCCTTCCATTTATAATTGGTTTATTCATTAAATATCTAATAGAAGAATGATATGTATGAATGAAAGCTTCATAACCAGTAATATAATGTCGAAACTTATCAATGGCATGAACAACAACTAAAAACTTATTTTCTATTACTGTATAATTTAACTTTATAGGAGTAAAATATTTAATTATGTAATAAATAACATGAGTCAAATGTTTTTGTCCCAACGCAGCTCCTAAATTTGTATATGAAGCATCGATTGAAGTGTAAACAGGGAGAGAATAGTTAGGTCCTCTTAAAATTGGTGCTTCAGTAAATTCCTGCTTCAGTAATTGACATGCTCTATGGCAGTCAAAATTCCAAACGAAATCACATCTTTTGTGAGAAATTTAAAGAGTGGAGAAGTTATTTTTGTGAAGTTTTCTGTGAATATTTTATAATATCATGTAAAACCAACAAATACTATAACATCTCTTTGACAGGTAGGAACTGAAATTTTAGAAAATACCTCTACCTTAGAGGCATACACCTTGATTCTGTGCCCTGAAATATGGTGACCCAAAACAATTCCCTCATTAAAAATCATAAAACATTTCTCATGACTAAATGAAAGATGTGTTTCTCTGCATCTAATGACAACTTTTCCTGACTTTTCAAGAGTTTCTTCAAAAGTATTTCCATAGGTAGTGAAATCATCCACATAAACTACTACACAATCATGAATCAAGTCAGAAAAGATACCTAGAATTTCTCTTTGGAATGTTGTAGGTGAATTACATAACCCAAAACAAAGTACCATGTAAGCATACGTACCCCATGGACATGTAAAGGTTGTTTTGTCTTGATCTTCTGGTGCCAGTTGGATTTGGTTATACGCACTGAAACCATCTAGAAATGAAAAATATTTCTTCCCTACTAAAGTATCTAGAACTTTTTAATGAAAGGTAGTCGAAAATGATCTTTTAAAGTAGCCTTATTTGGTTCTCTAAAATCAATGCACTCTCCACTTTCCATTCTTTTTAGGAACAATCACTAAAGGTGAGACTCATTAACTATATGATATCGGATAAATTAAATTCACACTAACCAATTTTTGTAGTTCCTCCTTAACAATTTCTCTGATAATGGGATTCATCCTTCTCCGAGGTTTTCTAACTGATTTGGCATTTTCTTTAATGTCAATGTGATGCATACATGTGTTAGGATCAATTCCCTTAATATTAGTGTATTCGCATGCATAATAGAATAATGTTTTTGTAGCATCTTTATCAATTGTTACTTTTAGAATTCTTCCAAGTTATTATTAATGTTTAATGTTTTACCTGGAAAAAACTTTAATAAACAATTGCCAAAATTTTCCATAGAATGTAAAGCTACTTTGGATTGACGAAAGGATAAATATTCAATATTACATTGCTCATGAAAACTTTGAATTTGTTCACAATATGAAGAAGAATCATCATTGCTCAACATATTAATTAATTGAGCTTCATCCATTTGCTATAGAGTAAATTTGTTTTGAATATCCACAAAATCTTCATTGTCATCATCAATCCAAACTTCACTTTCTACTTCAAATATTGTTTTTGCAGGGGGATATAATGTGAATGTCTTAGTAGAGTTGCCATCAGAAATATACATACCCCAAGATCTATAACTTATAAATGCATCAATTGTAGCTAGCCAAGGTCTACCAATGATCAATGGATGGCCTCATAAATTATTATTCAGAGTTAAAAGCATAAAATCAATAGAATACTCCCATGAATATAAAGATACAAATACATGCTAATATACCATCAGGTTTAATAACGGATCTATTTGCTAATTGTAATAAAGTTGGGGTATATTGAAGATTAGGAAGCTTTAATTGATCCATGGTTTGTTTTCTCATGATATTAATGGATGTTCCTAAATCAATCAAAGTGTTCAATACCATTGATGTGAATGTTTACAATAGGGCTACCTAAATCTATATATTTTTGAGCTATTGTTTCCCCGTGATAATATTAGCAATCTTTCTTACCAATTGAATATTTTTAACATCTTTTCTTTTTCTTCCTAGTCTTTTAATGCACAACTCCTTTATTATCTTTTCAAATATATTTATTTCCATTATAGCTTGAAGTAAAGTAATTTTGATGCAAATGGTTTTCAACTCATCTAGCATATCATAATCATGTAAATTAATTTGCCTTTCTATTCCCTTGTCAATGTGAAGTCTTTCGGGAAAGGGGAGACTTTGTAGGGAAATAGAAGCTTGCTCTACTAGAGGAATTGTGGGAGTTGATTTTATTTGGTTGTCACCTAATTGTGTAGGAACATCTTCCTTTTGAGGAGTCTTTTCTTGATCAAAAGATGCCTCTTTTTTAGGAATTTTATCCTCCTTGAATTCTTGGATGGCAAGTGGTGGTGATTTCTTTTGCAATACCATACCAGATCTAAGTTGGACATCATTTAGACTTAGAGTGGCTATCATTAAAGCTTGAAATTTTTAGCCCATGACATTATAGATGGATTATTGAGGAGATTTATTATTTTGATTCTAGAGTGGTTGAGCAGGTAATTGATTAGGGTTTTCAGGAAATGGAGCAGATGGAAAAGTAAGTGTTGATTTGATAATTGGGATTGGAATTGTGGTTGAGTAGGTTGTGAAGGCTAAGGTGGTAATTGATGAGCCCCAAATTTGGTAACTTGTTGGGCTCATTTGGCCTAATTATCCTTGTTCAGTCCTTGTTCAATCCTTCATTTTCATAGATTATGCATTATCTTTCAGTATGTTTATGTCATTTGTACGAATAAGGGTAGTCACTCTTCCTAGGTGGCTAACACGTGCTCATTTCAGGTTTTTTGACACATGTTGGAGCAAAACCGAGCAATCATGGGCTAGAAGACAGCCAAGCTTGAGGTGAGGATTCGCAGGGAGGTTGTCTATGACATTAAATAGCCCTTCCTCGGGATCTTCACCCCCAACTCCGAGCTCCAAAGGCCACCAAAACCAGACCTAGAAGGCAGCCAAGCAGATTTTGGAAGGGGTTGTCTACTCACAGTTTGGACAGCCAAGTCGCATAGATTTAGGAGGCCAGCTAGGGCCCTCATGGTGTATAAATGTTAAGGCCTCATCCTTCGTAAGGGACTTTTTGAAACCATTGCATATTTTGCACTACAGTGCTGTTAGCTTTAGCTTGTTATCTTGTAGCCATTTTGGCATAACTCTTGACTTATGACTATTTTTTGATGATGAGAAGCAGTCTGATTTTATATCAACTCTGAGTTTTCTATAGGAGCCATAGCTCTCAGGGTTGGGCCCAACCTGAGAGCCTAGGGCTTCCTTTTTGTACTGTTACCTTTCCTTTATGCATCGTTGTTTTCCTTTTATGCATTTGAAACGTATTTCTGTTAGGCAGATTTAGTTGTGTTGATTAGATAGATCACTGTTTATGAATAGAATTGCTTCAGATGTTTAAAATCGATTGGTAGGATAGTAACAAGAAAAAAATCTCCAGAAAAGGGTCAACAACACTCTCGATTTCACCTCATCCTTATTGGATAAGGGGCTGGAATTGAGGAAACAGTGTTGTCCCAACAAAAACACTAGTTTGCTTGACCATGCAATCCTTATTGTACTGTTTTCATTTGCAGAAGTTAGTTATGGGTTCAGATCTCTAAAATGTTTCTTTGCATAGTTGATGTACATGTTTTTCTTTCCCAATAAAGCTGTTGTTCATTCATGTTATTGACAGTTAGATTAGATTAGCTAGGACTTTGATTATTTGTAAGACTTTGTTGATTCGGTTGAATGTACACCGTGCAGGGCATCTCTACCACTCTTTCATCCACCTAAGCTTCATCAGAGCCACCTGTCCCATCTCCTAGCCAGGTCCCTCGTCTCACACCTATCCTTTTTCCCATGTAACCCTACCTTGTTGTGCAATCATTTCTTCAGCCTTCTTTGAGCCAAGTCAACCTTCTACACCTTCTCACCACTCCATCCACTAGTCCCTGGGTCACTCCAGGCCCCTATCCTACCTCCCTATCCATTCATGCATCTTCCCTCCTCACCCCATCCTCTAAAATCCAATTTTTAAATCCTGAGAAATTTCTGAACATTTTGTAGAAATTCGCTGAACATCCTGTTAGAGACCCCTGCAGCTTCCTTGTAGAAGCTCACCAAATGAGGTTTCTTGACAAGCCAAATTTGTTGAAACTCTCTGGAAGGGTGTTAGGGACTCCTTAGACCCTCTCTGAACCTTCCCAACCTGTTCCAAGCATTTCTCCTCCTTGATCCACCCCTGCACAGTAAAGAACAGTGAAAGCATATGCATGATGAACCTAACAACTTAATCAAAAATACAAAAAGATGTTTTCTTAGGACAGAGGTAGTCTAGACACGTGTATTCTACCTTCATAGAAGTAATGGAATCTCTTTTAGTAGTTTGCCTTCTCATCTTTGCATCAGTAGGACTAGCTGGTAGAATTAGGGTTTGCGCTTTCCTCCAGTTCTCCAATCGCTTTTTCGCAAATATATTAGCTTTCTTCGAGTTAGCTTTCATCCATAAATTAAAAAGCTTCTTCTAAGAGCTCATAGAAGTTGGCTTAAGCTCCTAGCGGACTTGTGCCAGCTGACCAAGTGACAGCTGTGACAA
>APFE030635592.1:39575-110220 GCA_000404065.3 Pinus taeda
TTTGCAATCATCACTTGACACTGCGTGCTGGATATAGGAAGCAATTCAATTCTTTTGCTAACCCTAACAATAATAAAATTGTGGGTGCTCCTGAATCAATTCAACAACTATTACCTTTTCTTCTTGATTTGTCCTTCCTATCTTGATAGTTTGAGGAGTGGTATTCCTGCCAAATGTAACAAGATATGGTCGGATTTTATTTTCTTCTTCATCTAGGCTTTGTTCTTGGAGTATATCCTCTTGTTTTGACCTTTCTTGCTCCTTTTCTTCTTCCTCTTCACAATCTATGTAGAATATTTCTTCTCAGCACACTTATGACCTTTAGTGTATTTGCTATCACAACTGTAACAAAGCCCTTTTGCTCTTTTTTCTTCCAATTGTTGTGGTGTCAACCTTATAGGTTGTGGGAGACTAGGGGCAACAACACTTCCATCTTTATAGTTGTGAGTGGTATGCTTCCTGGTTGTCATAATTTTGCTTTCCCTTTTTCTTGCTAACCTGAATGCCTTCTCTAATGAATCAGGTTCCGAAAGGCGAACATCATGTTGGATATTATCCTTTAAAGACCCTATGAACACATCAATCCTATGCTCCTCTGGAATATCTTTTACCCTTATGTTCAATTTTTGGAACTCCTCAATGTGCTCCATTATTGAACCCTTTTGTTTGAGAACTTATCAATTGGCTAAAAAAAGTGTTGCTTTTTGTATCCTCATAATGTGCTATCAATTCTTCCGTAAAAATTGCTCAAGTGATAAATTGTTTGTGAGAGCAAAGCCATTGATACCATACAAACTGATTTGGTTCCAAATATAAAGTTGCAATACGTACCTTTTGTGTGTTTTGCACATTATTGAGATCGAAAAATTTCTCCATCTGTAATATCCATGTTGCGGGATCCTTGCCATCAAACTTCCTCATATCGATTTTTGGAATATGGTGCGCCTTCGATCCAAAATTAGAGCCTATGAAATCATGATTAACATTTCCTTTGTTCGCATCATGAGTTTTCTTTACTCCCCTTTCACCATTAGTAAGTATCTCTTGTAGAAAATTTGTCAAATCTACCTTCAAATCTATCTTCAAATCATCAATCTTGGCTTCCACGCCCTTTATCTTAGATTCCACGCCATTTATCTTAGCTTTTGTTAGCTTTTGTGAGCGTGAAATTTGTTGCACTTGGTCTTGTAATTTTGATATATCATGTAGCATTTCTTCCTCTTCTTCATGAGTCATGTTAGAGCTTTCAGATTGCTTACTAGGTGTTTGCATTTTATTTCCTTAGGGCATCAACTACCGATACTAATGCTCTACTATTCCCTTTGAATTCCTTCAAAATAATTTTTCAAACCAAGCTTAAGCAAAAATTTAAAAAATCTATACACCTTTTTTCACTTTGTAGGAGCTCGATATTGCCTCTGATGTATCTCTGTAATTTCGGATCATCTAGTTCTAAAATTGCGACTTGCAGTAGCCCTCTGTGTCCTCTTTCCAATGCCACCAGTCTGACTCCAATTGGATTCTCCAATGAAGAGTTATGCCAAATATCCCACAGTGACCTGATTATAGACTAATTTAGTAGAGCGAACTTGTATGACGTGCCACGTATCCCTGTTTCGACCTTTGGCTCTGAAAAATATATATAAGAAACTACAGTCTGTCCTCTTTCTATACCTTCTTACAAAATTTCAATCTGATGCTCAGAGAGAAAGTTATGATGATTTTCCCCAGGTCACCTGTTTGGAATGTAATTCAGGAGTCTGCAAAGAGACCAACTTCCTCAGATCATAACTCCGTAAATATAACGTGAAAAGCTCTAAAATTTGGACCCAAGGTTCAGTGCTATTTCATCTCAAATGGGTTTTTTTTTCGCTTCTGAAATATTGCAGAAAAAAGGTTATAGCGAAAATGCCACGATGACGTGTTTGGAGCAGTGAAACCCTAGAATCCAAAGCTCTGATACCAAATGTTACGAAACCAGCTCAAGAAAAGATAGAAAAGATAGATCAACACCTTAGAATTCAACCTCTTCGAGGGGGCAACCTCCTTTACATTACATAAATGAACAATTCTTTGGATGATTCAATTGACAAAACCTCCTTTCTATATATAGGAGTCTAAGGAGTCACAATATAACCCAGCCGACCTAACAATAATAATATAAAGCCATAAAAATAACAATAGAGGGATTATATGGGGCACAGTAATAACAATATGGGGACAATAGGGGCACAACAATATTAATATGGGGTACAACAACAATATTAATGGGGTAATCACTAGTATTATAGGGGCTCAACAATATTAGACATAGACCAATCTAAGGTTTCATTCACATGCACACACATACATATACCTAAGGCTTCATTCATGGGATCTTATATTACATATCAAAGGTTTTGCTTATATGCCCAACCAAACCTTAAAGATCTAGGGTTTCCTATTGTTATCACTCAGGTTGTTCCCTGCCTCCTGAAGGGAATACGACCGAGGTAACCACTAACCAATCTTTTAGCTACAGGTCCTAGCCTACCTGCAACGAGAGAGGGCTCTCTCTTTGTAATTTAGCTTTGTTTTGGAGTATTTTAGGCTAGTTATGATGCATAGGGTTTTGATATAAGTTTGTTGGATGGTGATTTCAAACAGAGCTGGGGTGCAAGTGTAACACAGTTTATTCCATTGGGCAGTGGAGTCAATGAAAGTAAACAACTGGCAGTGTTTTCTCTTGTAAAAGGCAATGCTACAGAGCAAGATAATAAATCTAGGGACAATTTTAAAATCAGGAAATTGATGGAATGTGGTCAGGGAATGAGAGGCAATGAAGAATCTCTCATTATGCTGGCAGAGGGAAGGTAGTTGAATATTATCTAAGAGCAGTTAAGAATTCCTAAGTAGTATTCAAAATGAAAGAATTAGTGAAAACGGGAGCAACTAAGAATTCCTATTTATGACTAATTATGAAGAAAACATTGTTAATAGCAGAGATTGAACACAGAGTGTATTTAAACAAATTTTGGGCTATTATTTTCCTCTGTTACTAAGATTATGAACATATATGAATTTTGCAAACATAGAAAGCACAAACACAGGTTAGAGCAACTTATTGATCCATAGAAAAACACATGAATTTTGTAGCAGGTCCCAGAACATCAAATCCACCTTCAGACAGTCCAAAAATAGTGAACGTCAACAGCCATTTGTATTAAAGAGTCTCAGAATTTACAACACAGTCGAGAGAGAAAATCACCAACCTCTAATACATTCTATGGGGAGGTATTTATACAAAAATGAGATACAAAATATCTTCAGATAAGTGTTCATGCAATAAATTTCTTTACCAACTCTTCAAAAGAAGTAAATGAGGGAAATAAATGCTGCAGTAATTGTTGGTGTGCATAGCTATCCAATTTGTCAGAGATATTTGACTTTCTGGACTGAATGAGTCGGCAAGAGCTGCGCCTTTAATCTGCGGGTCCTGCTTTTGCTGTCTTGTTGTCCATACTTGGTCTTTTATTAATGAGTTGTAGTCATAATTTGACCCTTTCCTTCTGTTGTTTTTATTGTTTGACAGGTGGCCCTTGTATGTAAGTTTGTTGACCTGTAGCTGACCAAAAATCTGTAGTTGATCAGAAGGGAACAAAAATCAAATTACCTGGGTAGAATTTCCAACATTGCCTGCCACCAATCATCTGGAGGTAGCTGATGTCTTCGTATCTTTATGAGCGTTTCATCAGCTTCAGTGTATCTATAAAATTTGGGTGGAACCTCAAAAAGATGATTTATCTCATGTTCAATGTAAAACAGGTTTTCTAATTTGTCATAAAGACTTTGTCCAGAGGGAGGCCCTGTTTCTTCTGAGGTACTTGAGGATGTTGTAATCTGATTGGAAACATAGTTATTGATTCTGGTAGTATATTGTTCACAGGTCAGTAGTTTTCCAGCACTAGCCAATAGGCTGGGTAATCCTCTGCTATGCAATGCTGTCATTTTTATCTTGAAGTCATTTATTTCTGCCTGCATTTCCTGGCACTTTCTTTCTAGAGTCTGCACAAAATTTCTCATGGTCAGCACCTTTTTTGCTATCAGAATAGTATATGTCCTACTACTGATGTCTAATGCTGCCAATTCCTCTTTGGTATGAGTGTTCAGGAAATGAATCATTTTATTGGTCTGCTCAGGCATATTCCCCAATGCTACTCTAGCCCTCTGAGTCTCAAATTGAGCTAGGCCTATCAATTCAATTTGTTCATGTATGGCCTAAATTGATCGCCATTGGTCAGTGACTGATTGGCCAATTTTGGCCCACAAAATCTTTTTGATTTCAACTAAAGTCTTGTCTAAGGTAAGCTCTTTCTCTAAGGCCTTTATTTTGTTGTCCAAGGCTTTTATTTCTCTTTGTTTCTCAGCCACTGTCATCTTGGACTTGTCATAGCTTGCCTCCAGCTTGGCCAACTTTTCTTTGGCCTCTTTCACCTCTGTCACCTGAATTTCTAGCTCTTTGACTGCTTTCATCATCTCTTCCATACTCATGCTAGATTCTGGTGCTGTTGTTGCTGCTGCTGCTGCTGTAGCATCTGTAGTTGATATAGTTGTTGTGGATGCTGAAATGACAAGAGGGATTGCTGCTGCTTGTGTGGGAGGAACAGTGACAACAGTTGGGGCTATTTGAGGTGGCTGGGAGGTCGACTCTCCTTGCTTGCCTTGCAATTATTTCTCCAATTCTTCCTCCATCTGAATTATTCTTTCATTCATCCTCATGAGCAGATCCACTGTATCATCACCTTCTTTCTCTTGCACAAGTTCTGCAGTTTGAGGGTGGATAGTTGCAGGCAACTTCACTTGCTTTTTGAGTGCTGCAATACCATCTTCTTTCTTCTTCATAAGGGCCTTGATGCCCTTGGCATCCTTAGGATCATGCCCTAGATCCACAATAATTCCCTCCAATGTCTTTATTCTGTTATCTTTGACCAAGGAAGACATTCTCTCCAAATCCAACTGAGTGTTTGTATTTTTCAATGATTCCTTCAGTTGATGGGCCAGCATAGCCTTGTCTGCTAGAGTGGCATAGACCATTTCACCTGTTTGCTTGTGAAACTCTATTTGGTCCATCGGGTGTATGTCCTTGGAGAGGACCTCTAAGTTGGTCTTTATATAGTCTGCAGCTGTCTGTGGCTGTGGTATTTTAGGCTTAAAATGAGTTAGAATCATCTTTTCCTCCTTAAAGTCATAAGCTTCCATTAATCTCTGCTGTTTGGAAGGTGTTGCCTTGAGAAACTAGTCATACAGCTGTACTCTTAATAATTCATTTTGAGCCTTGATTTCCATGAAAGTTCCTTTAATCCCAGGTGGTTGCTTGCTTTGCTGCCTTGAAGAAGACACCTCCATACCATGTTGTCTCTCTTGCTCTTGTTGAACTGATCTAGTACGTGTGTGCTGGCTAGTTTCCCTCTCTCTTCTCGGGCTTTCTATTATTTCTTCACTAATTTCTTCCTCAACTTGAGGATTAACTCTTTGCCTTTTGGCCTCTGGCTGCTGTGTTGAGCCACTAGCAGGTGTAGTTTCTTCCCTATCCCGCTTCTTGCCTCTTTCCTCATTAAGAGGAGTCTGTAATGCTGGAATCCGTGGTGCCTCAGTCTACTGTGGATGGGCTTGCCCTTGACCCTGCTCTTTTGAGGTAGTAGGTTGTTCAGTCACTATTTCTTTCTCTGCCTCCATTACCTCCTTTCCTTTTGTTGTACCTGTCACTAATGTAGACCTTTCTTGGGCAGCTTGTGAAGTTGCAGTAGTTGATGTGCCTTCTCCAACTTACTGTGGTAGTTTGAATGTCACCTGCTCACAAGAATCCAAGTCAAGAGTTTTTTCCAAATCTTTCACATTTTTCTCCATTATTTCTTCTTGGGTGAACTCTTCAACTAGTGTACCTTCCAGCCACTCCTCTTGGTCGGCAAATTGTTCTATTTGTGGGATTTTGCAGTGTTCATAGGCTGACAGCCTATATTTTATTTTTCTGGCATTGATAAAACCATCTAGGTCATAAGGTACCCACCAAAAACTCCTTTTCAACTTGAGTTTCTCCCTCAATATTTGGTCAACATCTTGCCAACCTTCTTTCTTGTTCATGACAAAGGGGCCTAGTTGGTCTCTGAATTTCAACCGAGCCTTTTTCTTGGCACTATGAAAATGAGTTAAATCTGAATTAATGAGTTGCCTGTAATATTCCAAGGCAAATAGTCTCATTGGCACATATCTTGGCAGCATGTAGGGACAAAGCTCACAGCCATAGACCCTAATGACAGTGTGATTCTAGTAGAAGTACCAGTCACCTATTTTGTAGTTCTTTGAAAGCTGCAATATTTTCTGCATGTCATAGGATAGTCTAGGAGGAGGAGCTCTTTTCAGGAGACAAGAAACTGGATAGACAAACAGGTCAATGAACTCACAGTAAGAGTAGGGGGAATTGTGGACTTCATGAAAGACTGAGGTCCAAAAAATTACAGACCTCTTTTCTCCTTTAGAGTCTAATCTTTTGATGGGGCATTGGAAGCAGACTGGCTGATAATACATGAATAGATGGTAGATGTAAGAAGAGTATTTGAAGACTCCCTCCCTATCTAGTTTCATTAGTTGGTCATGTATCTTATTGGAGATGAATTTGGCATAATTGTACTTGACAGCAGGGGGCTGTCCTGGGCTATATGCAGACAACAGGACTAGAATGGTTTCATCAATGTGCTCACTTGTTTTGAAACCCAGTACATAGGATATCATATCAACTAATAAATTGCCCACTTCATTGAAATTTACATAGAGAAAAGGAGGTGGCTCTGTAGGCTGGCAATCTGCTCTCATGAATACTTTGGCAATTCGGGCTATTTCTGAGCTGGAGAGTTTAGGACCTTCATCAAGTAGGAATTTCATAGAGAGAGGGACCAGAAGCTAAGTTTGTTTGAAGTTTAGCATTTGGTTGATTGAATCGGGAGTTATATGGAAGAGGATGCTCCCAGATGGATACTTAATTGTTCTTTGATTTGGCTCATAGTTTTCAGCACAGAGGTGGATTATTTCAGGGAAAATGTTGACAGAAGGGAGGAAGTAAATGGGAAAGTTTGATTCCCATATTCCATACATATCACACTTGCTCAAAAAATTATTTCTCGGCTGGAAGAAGGTCTGCAAGTGATTTATGTCCCCAACCAAGTCTTGAATTAAGTGATCCCTATCAGCCAAAGGCAGTGCTTCAAGTTCCTTGTGAGGTGCATTGAGAGGAGTGATATTCAAGGCTGCTGGAGTGGCCATTCTTACCTTCTCTGTGTTTGTAATCTGGAATTTGGATTAGTGCAACAACTAAAGACTGAAAACTGCCTCTGAGGCTTTGTCAAGGAGCTGAAGACTGAGCTTTGATATAGAACTGGCCTCACTGTGTAAAGTTTATGGTATAAAGGCAAATTTTGCAGAGTTTAGACAGGGTCTTTCAATGAGTTTGCTGGATTTGCAGGCTCTATGAGTAAAATGCAGAGGAAATGGGATTGAGTTTTAGCCCAACGGGCGAAATTTTACAGAGGATTTTGACAAATGAACTCAATGCATGGGCAGTTTGAAGAATCTGCCGGCAAAAATGGGCTCAAAGTGCATTTTAATGGCCAGTTTGCAGAGGAGGGCAAAGTTTGCCGATTTGTTTTTGGATAATGGCTCACATAGTAAATTAACAGGTGGTGATGCACAGGTAGGAGTGTAAATTTCCTTTGAATTTTAGTTCCTCAGTCGGTTTTAATGGTGAATTTTTTGAAAAAATAGGGTATATGGTGAACAAGGGGTAAATACCTGTTTTTGATGGCACAGAGGGCAATTAGCAGGTACAGCGCTGAGCTGAAGGGCTAAATTTGCAGAAGGAACTCGTTTGGTTGGTGACTCGGAGTTCTGGAGGCAAATTCGTCATAAACGACATGCACGTTCTCCACAAGGGTGTAATAGAAAAATAAACAAAACCCGTCATTTTCACGACTTTTTAACAAATTTTGGACATTTTAGCGCTTTTTGGGATGACATCATCATGACGTATATTTTGGCACGTAGTGGGTATGGAGAGTGACGTGGCAGCTGACGTGGCAGACGACACGTTGGCGGGGTGGTGACGCCAGCGGGTGATGTGGCAGCACTGCAGGGGAGCGGGGGAGCCGACATGTACGTGACGTCATTGTTGACGTGGGCATGGCATGAACGGGCAGGTGGCGGGCGGTTTCCGGTTTTCCCCGCACCACTTTTGGCCCGGGGTGGTATTGCAGAGGGGGGCTCTGATCACACCGGGAGATTGACGCATGGCGGGGGTACGGCAGCAAAACCGCCCATTCCCCAAATGCTAACCTTCGGCAGATCGAGGGCTCCGATATCGCCGCCATCCGTCAGATCTACGGCGCGGGATCGAACAGTGGACGGGTGCTAAAAGCTGCGGGGTTTCACAATGAGGGGGGCCCGAGTATTATTTAACGTTAAATAATGTTTCGTCGGGGTTTTAAACTTTTGGGTTATATGGGTTTTATGTACTTTATACATTGCGGGTTTGGTTATTAGTTTAACCAGATGTTAAACTAAACCCATTATATATATGCGCGTGGGGTTATTAGTATGGTTTAGGAGGGGGGTTCAACTATGGTTATTTATTTAACCTGAGGTTAAATAAACCCGACGGTTTACACATGAAAGGGCTATTATTAAAGTCCCAAATGAACTTAATAATCCCCCGAAACTGTTATATGGCTATAGTTGCCAATGGGTAGGGATATTTAGATTTTTTGGGTTTTTTATATAGTTTTTGTATGATAGGGATGGGGAAATACTTAAGGGAGCTAAAATAATAAAGTTAAATGTTAATATGACTTTATGGATTGGAACTGCATGGATAGATGCTAAGTTTGTAAAGTGAAAACTTAGACATAAGAAATGAAAGGAGTATGGAATGATGATTTTTACACAAGAAATGTGGCTTATTTTCCTTAAGTAAACTCAGAGTTTGACTTAGCACTTCTCCTAGAATGAAGTGAAACAGGGCTATTGGGCAGATCCCAAGGTCCTTGAGGGGATGTTAGTAAGAAATTTCTAGGGGAAATGATGGGGAAATTAGTCATGCTTCCATTGTTCTGCAGTCCAACAACTGCCATGGTACCAACATGATTGATGAGATGACTCTTTCTTGACAAGACAAAAATTGATTATAACCTTGCTTCTGCAACCTCAAACTGCCTACCCAGCCTAATACACCTAGCATTTTTCTTCCTTTGGATAGGGTGCATTTGGACTAGCAAACCCCGATTGTCCTCTTTTCTTTTGACTGTCCTCCTATCTAAATGTACCCTTATCTCTTCCAAGGGCCCAGATTAAGCAGTTGGGCTCCTTAGTTTCTCTACCTATCTACTCATCTGCCAAGCTTGAACTGTTTGGACAGATATTCATTCTCTATTCTACAACCGCAAATTTAAATATGGAGTGGTCCAGATTGAACTGTTGGGCCATCCATCAAGTGTGATAAGCAGCAGTATCTTCACATTGTGAACTTGCAAATAAGATAGCAGTGGCATTTTGACTAGCCACTTTCTTGGTCTTTTGGTTTGGGGTTCATTTTTACTATTTTTTCTGACCAATTCATTTTCTTGCCTTTTGATTATTCTTTTAAGGCATACCCTCTTTACATTTTTTAATTTTCTTTGTCTGTATACAAAATGTGGAACCTTTGAAGCATGCAAGGATGAACATATTTGGCACTTGCATAGTCAATCATGAAAAATGAAACCTATTGGTATAGGAACCTAACACCTATTACGACAAAGTAAACCCTACTATACCATAACTTTAAAGGTTCTAGATTTGGGACAACAACATTTCAACCCTAACAAGTTCGTTCATGATCACATCAAAATCCCAAACATGACATCATCAACAAAAACTTAAAATAACATTTCCCAATAACCCTAAGCAGTTTTAGGGTTTCAAACATTAACATTATCATACCCATAGGTTAGGGTTTTCCAAAGAACCTGTCTAGGTTTATATATGAACAATCAAGGATGTAAGAAGGGTATATTTATCAAGTGATGAATCACCCAAAACAAGAATCATTGTGATTCAATATAGCTAGACACGACGATGTTAGTAATAGATTATCAAATTAATACACATTTATTATAAAGAAACCAATGTTTTGTATTTTAAGGCATACCTTTGTTCCTTGACAAACCTTGTCTTGGGAGGCTCTCTTCCATACTCCTTGAGGATATAGCAGATGTTTTCCTAATCAAGACAGTAGAGGGAGAATGGTGATTAGTATATAATAAAAACTTAAATAAGTACATGAAACCATAAATTGAAAGGAAATGAGATTCTTATCTTTGAGAGATGTTGGGGGAGCCCTCCAAATCTTGAGGGATACCTATAAACTTATAAAAACAAAAGAAAATGTCTCTTCCGAAAACATGTTAAAACCTATAAATTCTAAACATCAAAAATAAAAAATAAAAAATAAAATATCTAAGACTAGAAGCAAAGGACTTAGTAGTGTAAGTCCGTTATATTAGATTCTTCAGGTTTGTCTTTCTTTAGGTCTTCTTCTTCAACAACTTTGGCTTAATCTCTTTCTCTCTTCTTATTTCATGGATTGTCGGGACAATCACTCCTATAGTGACCCTTCTTATGACATTGATAGCATTCTACTTTGGACATGTCTATCTTCCTCTTCAATCCTTTCGATTTCTTGAAGTTTCCTTTCTAATGAGCAGTGTAGGCATTTGAAACTCCTTCAGGATTGGAAACTAATGAGATCCTTAATTCTTCTTGACTGCAAGCAGTCCATAGTTCTTCAAAAATGGGAGCTTCCTCCAATTGTTAAGTCCTGCAGCAAATGCACCCCAAGTCATTAGGGGAATTTTGAGGTCTAAAATGGGCCTCCTAAGGAAATTATAATATCATAGTGGAAATAATAAAATAATATTAGATTACATCATTAAATTTTTTAGGGAAAAAAGAAAAAAAAAAATCAACTTGTATTTTCAGCTTATCTCCCTATGGGTTTACTCAAATTTCCAATGGAAACACTCTTTGGATGAAAAAATTGATTCGTCATCCAAGGAGTACCCATGTTACATACTTTCTATGGACCCTACTACATAAAAAATGACAAATACAAGAAAAACGTGATTGAGGATTCCAAGACATGTAGTTTGAGGCTCCTTCAAGTTTGTTCTCTCCCTTGATTGTGTTAGACATATTCCTTGAATATAGTAGACTTCTTCCGTGAATTAATCCTTTTGAATGATTCTTTGATGATCCAAGAATGGATCCTGGATAAACCTCTAAGTCTAAAAGACTTCATATAAGAGGTAAAAGGTGCCAAATGGAACAAATCCTTTGTAAATCAGAGGAAAATGAAAGTTGTGGGCTGCTCTCATAAATAGTCTCTTTGCGGATATCCCTTCATTTTGAATCCAACACAACTTGAATGGGTGAAAACGGACTTCAAATGGAGAATTTATCACAAAAATAAGTTCTCCTTTGTTCTTTGGGAAAGAGGCAAAAATCCTTTAAAAATGGGCAAAAGACCCTTATAAGGGAAAATCACATCACATGAGGCCAAGAGGAGGACTTAATTTATGACAGAAGGCACCCCCGATCAGTCACCTCTCATGATCGGACCAGCGGGTCAGATCGGAGGCAGGCAGTGTATACCTAAGGCAAAGGTCTCGGGCCAATGCAATGGTGCGATCGTTGAAATTGACGGAATCGGCAATACCACAAGGCAAAGGTGGGACCCCGGGTGATGCGATATCGCGATCACTGATATCGGCAGATCGCAATCGGAGCTACACAGAGGAGCTGCTATAGACATATATATATATATATATATATATATGCACGATGCAATTAGCCAGACTCGATGGAAATCTAAACGCTATTTCATAAGATTTGAGATCCGTCAATTGGCCTTTTTAATGTATTTCCATGTATTTTGTTTATTAAATGAAATACAAAGGGAAGCCACAGAGAGGGGCATGGCTACTTGCAATAGCGATTTCAGGCGGACCCGATAGAAATATAAGGCGGAATTCAAGATGTTTGAAGTTTGAAAGACTGTGTTGTGGCAGATTTTCCCGAGTTTGAAGGCATTTCTCTGTGTAACCAAATAATGGTTGTTTAAGTGATTTCAAAGGCCCGATGCCCTCATATGTCACAAATTAGGTGGCCACCTCCCCTGAATGCGTTATGCAATGATTATTTAATGCTAGAAGAAAGATTTGAGTGGGCAGAGGCTGAGAGCCAGATGGCAGTCGAACAGATAAACGCGCAGGGAAGCCAAGAGCCACAGAAGGATGATTGCACACAGAGGAATGGTGGGGGTAGCCAAAAAGATGGAAGCTCACCTCAAAGGAGGCAGAGAGCTCAATTGAGAGCAAGTTGACTGCTGAAAGTAGTAGCAGAGTCAAGAAAGTAGGGAGAGCTGAAGAGCTACTGCGCAGAGTAGGTGAGGGAGCCTTTGGGGTCACTTGAAGTTCAAGTGAAAAGCCAAAGAGCTGAAGGTTGCAGAGGGCCAAGAAGCTAGAGTTGAAGATCCAGAGCCAAAGCCAGAGCCAAAGAGCCAGAGCTAGAGCCAAGAGCCAGAGCCTAAAGCCAGAGCCAAGAGCTAGAGCCAGAGCTAAAGAGCTAGAGCGAGAGCCGAGAGCCAGAAAGCTTAGAGCTTCAAGAGCCGGGGATAAAAATGGTATCTGAACCCACTGTTTTTGTGTAAAACAGTAGGAGTCGAGCCAAGAACTTGTAAAAAGGACTTATACCATAATCCCAGAGAGCGTAGTCGAGTTGACTACAGCTCAAGGAGACATAGCCCAAGAGTTTTGGGTGAACTCCAAATTAAATTTTTGTTCTGTGTGTTTTTTTATTGTTGCATTAGTATTTATTGTATGTATTTACATATCAACATACACAACAGATTTTAAGCACATAAACAACCAACAATAAATATAAGCATACACCTATAATTTCAAGCATATTATCATTTCAACATTGGTTAATCAAAAAGACTTGGGAATATTTAAAGCTTTGGGAGTGGGAGAGGTTCTTGTAAGTTAGACAAGAAGCCTAAGTGCCCCATTTTTAGATCAGGTGGTATCAGAGCTTGAGATTGATTGACCTCACCTTCAAAGAAGGTTATATCAGAATGCAGAAGGTTATATCAGAATGCTTGATTGACAAAGCAAAGATTGTTTGTCTGAAAGGTGTTTGCGCAGTCAAGGATTGATTGTCTAATTAATGTATGCTTGTTGCAGACTGGCTATTTTTTGAGTTTGCAGAGGTGAAGAGAAAGCTATAGAAAGCTCGGTCCAACGAGGACAAGAAGAAAGAAGAAGTCATTGGCATAATGACAACTTCTACAAGTGAGTCCTCGAATTCTTATTTCTTCATCACAAGACTCTTTGATGGAGACATGAAGCAATAATTGTCCACCATGATGGATGTGGTGAGAGAAATGTATGAGGATGGAAGGAAGAGCAACAGACTTAGAGAGCAATTGAATTCTGTGGAGGAAGAGAAGTAGTTGCTTTCTGACAAATTGTAGGAAATGGAGAGGCAACTTCATATTGCAAATATGAACCTGAAAAGGATGCATGAGTTGGAGACACAACTCTTTGTTGCCCAAGAAGCCTTAGTCAAGTATCAGCTTGAAGAAGAGGTAAACTATTCCAATTTGTCTTCAAATTCCTCTGAGAATGCTTATATTGGTTCTTTTGAAAAACATACCAAAGGCATAGATTCCAAGCTAATGTCCAAGATGGGATATGAAGGAAAAGGCTTGGGTAGACATGCACAAGGTAATGTTGAGCCAATAATAATTGAGGAAAGGCCTAAGTATTTGGGTCTTGGCTATGGAGAATCTTATGGAGAAAGTTCCAAAGCTGCCATGAAGGCCATTGAAACAACTCCAAGAAGGAGTTGCATTACAAAGTGTGAAGATTGTATTCAGGAGGAATGCAATAGCTTGAAACATCATTTGCATGGTGCAGGTGTTTAGAAGCACACACTTGAACCAAAGAGTTGGGGAGACTCCAACAGCCTTGAAGAGATTGATGGTGTTCCAAAGGGAGCCACTTGTTCATTTGCTTCACCTCCTCATGAAGGCAATGAAGGTGAAAGAGAAAGGTATAAATCTGGTTCTTAACATTTTCCCTTTGATTGTGCAAAGCATGATAAATTTCCATATATGTATGGAAAAAGAATTGCATGTTCCTTTTGTGGGTTGGATAACCATAATGTTTCTAGATGTTGGAAGAGAATGGCCATATACAGGAAACTTTTGAAGGAAGAGAAGCAAGAAGCGAAAGGTCCATTGGACAAGGAAAATCATGTTGTCACGAGGATGCACATCCAGTACACTTACTACCATAAGCAAGGACATCTTGCTTCAAAATGTTGGACTTTGAATCCAACAATGCTTCCACAAAAGCTGAAGAAAGTGGAAAGAGATGATGGCAAAAATGGAAGTGAAGATTCCATGAATGACGTCTCTCAGAATGATTCACATGATGATGTTGATGTGCAGACAAAGGTAGTACCTTTGGAAGGGATTGGTAAGGAATGGTTAGAGTTATTATCCAATTAAGATTGCATGTCTATTGATGCATCTACATTATATTTCCTTTCAGCTTCGAAAGTACAGTGTGCTTAAGTCAAAGTTGAAGGATGAAATGCATGCATGAGCATGAGATGCATGAACACAGGGATGTTGATCATTTCCTTGTTTTTGAACATGTATGTATAATTAACTAAAGGGTTGGTTGCTTTGGCATGCATGTAATGTTGACTTGGGGAAAGTTAACTTGGTCTCCAAATGGAGATAATGATGAAGTGTTTCATCTTTGGAAAAAGAGTCCTAATGGTCTTTTTCTACATGCTTGACTTAAAGATTCATTTGTTTAAAGGCATGTTTTGTGGGCTTGTTATCTAGTCCATCATTTGTATGAAGATGTAAGACATGGAGGTTCACAAGAGTTTAGGACATCCAGTTGTTGTCTGTGTTTCTTTTGTTGTTAAAAGTTGTTGTTGACAACTTGTCCAACAGGTACAAATGAAAGTTTTGTGGAGCAAATGAACTTCACATTTGTTTGAGCCACCTTGGATCAATGATCAAGGAAAAGAAGTTCAAACCACCTTCCATGACCAATTTAGCAGAAGTTCTGCAGAAAGGCAAGGAGGAAGACAGTTCTTCCCAGGAAGACCAACCCATCCAAGTAGGGAAGTGGTCGGAAACCTTGGTTCAGAGGCACTATGCAAAGGCAAGTGTAGGGAGGTTGAAAGAAGAGGGTGAGTCACTCTCATTTACTACTTAGATCAGTATATCAGTCTTTTGGATACCAAAAGTTCTCTTATTGGGAAGGCGTGATCCAAAAATGGATCCTGGATAAACCTCTAAGTCTAAAAGACTTCATATAAGAGGTAAAAGATGCCAAATGGCACAAGTCCTTTGTAAATCAGAGGAAAATGAAAGTCGCAGGCTGCTCTAATAAATAGTCTCTTTGCAAATATCCCTTCATTCTGAATCCAGTGCAACTTGAATGGGAAAAAACGGACTTCAGATGGAGAAGTTATCATAAAAAGAAGTTCCCCTTTATTCTTTGGGAAAGAGGCAAAAATCCTTTAAAATTGGGCAAAAGACCCTTATAAGGGAAAATTGCATCGCATGAGGCCAAGAGGAGGCATTAAATTCGGGTGGAAGGCACCCCCGATTAGCGACCTTCGATGATCAGACCGACGAGTCGGATCGAAGGCAGGCAGTGTATACCCAAGGAAAAGGTCTCGAGCCGATGCGATGGTGCGATTGCCGAAATCGGCGGATCGCAATCGGCGATACCACAAGGCAAAGGCAGGACCCTAGGTGATGTGATATCACGATCGTAGATATCAGCAGATTGCAATCGGAGCTACACAAAGGAGTAGCTATAGACATATATATATATATGTGTGTGTGTGTGTGTGTGTGTGTGTGTGTGTGTGCAATGCGATTAGCCGGACCCGATGGAAATCTAAACACTATTTCATAAGATTTGAGATCTGTCAATTGGCCTTTTTAATGTATTTCCATGTATTTCATTTATTAAATGAAATACAAAGGGAAGCTACAGAGAGGGGCATGGCGACTTGCGATAACGATTTCAGGCGGACCCGATAGAAATATAAGGCGAAATTGAGGATGTTTGAAGTCCGAAAGATTGTGTTGTGGTGGATTTTCCCGAGTTTGAAGGCATTTCTCTATGTAACTAGAGAATGGTCGTTTCAGGGATTTCAAAGGCCTGATGCCCTCATCCATCGCAGATTAGGTGGCCGCCTCCCCTGAATGTGTTATGCAATGATTATTTAACGCTACAAGAAGGATTTGAGTGGGCAGAGGCCGAGAGCCAGACGACAGTCATACAGACAAACGCGCAGGGAAGCCAAGAACCACAAAAGGATATTGCACACAGAGAAATGGTGGGGGTAGCCAAAAAGCTGAAATCTCACCTCAAAGGAGGAGAGAGCTCAATTGAAAGCAAGATGAATGCTGAAAGTAGTAACAAAGCCGAGAAAGCAGGGAGAGCCGAAGAGCTACTGCACAGAGCACTGAGGGAGCCTTTGGGGTCACTTGAAGTTCAAGTGAAAAGCCAGAGAGCTGAAGGTTGCAGAGGGCCAAGAAGCCAGAGCCAAAGCCAGAGCTTAAGAGCTAGAGACAGAGCCAAGATCCAGAGCCAAAGCCAGAGCTGAAGAGCTAGAGCCAGAGCCAAGAGCCAGAGCCAGAGCCAGAGTCGAGAGCTTCAAGAGCCGAGGATAAAAATGGTATCCGTACCCACTTTTTTTGTGTAAAACAGTAGGAGTTGAGCCAAGATCTTGTAAAAAGGACTTATACCATAATCCTAGAGAGCTTAGTCGATTTGACTAGAGGTCAAGGAGACGTAGCCCAAGAGTTTTGGGTGAACTCCAAATTAAATTGTTGTTCTGTGTATTTTGTTTATTGCTGCATTAGTATTTATTGTATGTATTTACATATCAGCATACACAACCGATTTTAAAGCACATAAACAGCCAACAATAAATATAAGCATACACCTATAATTTCAAGCATATTATCATTTCTGCATTGGTTAATCAATAAGACTTGGGAATATTTAAAGCTTTGGGAGTGGGAGAGGTTCTTGTAAGTTAGAAAATAAGCCTAAGTGCCCCATTTTCAAATCACTTGATCAAGTTCTTGAGACTTCCTTTTGCTTCTTTCTTCACCAAAGCTTTGATACCATGTTAGAAAATCAGAAAGGCAGAAATATTTTCTTATACTTGATAATTACTTGTGATGTTCTTGATTTATTATTAGGTTTCTTTATATCTTCTTTCTTTTAGTTCATCAAGCAATTACCAAAGAAATAGCACATAAATCAATTCACCAAAGCCGGGGAAAAACCCCTCTCTATGGGAAAACCCAGTCAGTAATTCTTCCTTCAATAGTTTTCCTGAGCTATTCCGAGACTCTATACCTTGACACAAACTTTCCTCCACACCAAGTCGGCCTTCTTCTTCCTTTGCAGATGATCCTACTTGACTTGGAAACAACAGCAGTAGTAGCAACAATTTATTGGACCCAGCAACTTCGACCTTGCTTAGGAGACTTAGATCCTCACTGAAAGACTTCGATCTTCACTTAGGAGTTTCAATCCTGACCCAATACAACTTCCTGAGGCAACAATACTTAATAATAACAACTTCGACTTATACTTGATTTAGTAGTAGCAACATGCATCAAATGGCAATGACATCAACAAGAGAACTTTGATCTTCCAATATAGGGCATGAGAGAGAGAGAGAGAGAGATGCACCAAAACTTCAATTTTCCTTCCTTCCTTCTCCTAGACCAAACTCCCACTTATTTTGCCTTCTTCCTCAACTTCACGCTTTTTCCCAAATTCAAAGAGATATAGAACTTGCTCGAGTTAATGATCTCCAAATGAACTTGATCAATTTCATTTATAGCCTTTAGGTGAGGTCGAATAGCCCTCCTTGAGGCCAGCTTGATCATCTTATGGCTAACTTGGCGTGGAGGCAACATAATTCATTTTTGACTCAATATTAAACCTTTTTACATGATTCAAAAGCCCAAGAAGGGTATTTTTAGATGTACAATGACTCTATTAACTCATAATAAACCCTATAAGTCCTCAATGGGGACTTTGACCTAAAACATGATGACCCAAGCATGAAACCTATGCTTTAATAAGTCATAATAAAA
This sequence comes from Pinus taeda, assembly GCA_000404065.3. Classification (NCBI taxonomy): domain Eukaryota; kingdom Viridiplantae; phylum Streptophyta; class Pinopsida; order Pinales; family Pinaceae; genus Pinus; species Pinus taeda. Next base: position 57,859 of record APFE030635592.1, read on the forward strand.
GTAATAAAAAATATTGTTTTTATTCTTTTAACAAGTACATTACATGATAACTTAAATACATTAATGAAGATCAAACCTAGTCACATTTTCCAACAAGGAGACATCTCCTTTACCCATCAAATTGAGAAGACCAATCCACTCATCTCTTAATGTCTCCTCGTCTAAATTGTGCATCTTAGCCGTTTTGATATTGTAGGCAAATATTTCTACCAAATCTTCAAGGTTTTCATCCTCTTTTTGAACCATCTTAAAGAATTCATCCTTAAGGTTATGGTGCATACAATAATCTTTGTATTTTTTTAGGAATATGCGTTTCATATCATCCCATGTTCGAATAAAATGTGTTCCTAGGCCCATAAACCATTTAAGCGCTGCATCTTTTAGAGTGGCTGGAAGCAATTTCAATTTTTGAGTATCAAGTAAATAATCACATGATCTACACAATACTTCAAACTCAAAAATAAATGTCTCTCGATCCTTAGTTCTCAATCCATGAAAATTAGGAAGAATAGAAGGTGAGATATATTGCGTGGTGGTTGTGGTATCTTCATCTAAGGTAACGAATCCATAAGGATCCCCTTCATGAAAGTATCTATCATCTCCCCTTCCACCTATACCGCCTCGACCTCCTCTTCCACCTCATCTGCCTCTTCCTATACCAATTCTTGGTCCACCATCTCCATTGTTTACCTCTCCTTCCCCTTCTCCAGCCATTTTAGATTCTTCAGAGCTGATATAAAGTTCAACAATAGGACTGTCTACTTCTTCCGCTGGTTGTTTTATTAATGGTATGTCATAAAATTTCCTCCTCTTCTCAACTAGGCACTTCTAACTCTTATCCTAATATATGTTCACCTATGGAAGAGAGAAATATGACTCCTTCAGTGGGGGATGTAGGTTCTTCAACTACAACTTTTGTGGATGAGGTTGGTGAATACCTAGCTTGAATTTCTGATATATGTACTTTAGGAATTCTATGTCTACGTAATATGGATGGAATGCAGTGTCAATGGATGGTGTGGCACTATGTGGTCTATCAGGGGTGGTTGGTGATGTTGGTATTAAACTACATCCTCTACCTCTATTTACAAATCTACCCCTAGAATCTTGTTCTCTATACATGTATCCTAAATGATTTTAATATGATTTTTAATTATGCATCTAAGGAATGAATGCATCTAATATGTTATGCAAATCAAAATAAAAACCTATATACACTTCCCTAGCAATGTCGCCAAAAATGTTGAGTAATTTAATTGGTAGTTAAATTACATGATTAATTGTCAAACCAAGGCTTGTGTAGTGGTAAAGTGCATGTGCACAATATATTCTAGGAATTCTATTTTTTATTATAAGATCAAATTTAAATGTAATTCCTAATCTATTGAAGCAAATTGTAAATATGAGCCAAATCGATATTAACTCGTATCAATTCTACGCGCATGTTCTCTCCATCAAACTTGTTCTTTTGAAAACAAATTAACCTTAAAATTAAAATCAAAATGAAAGGCTTATTCTATTTGACAATAACTTATCCTACTGAACTAAATTGAAAAGACTACTTTAATTCACTGAATTAAAACCTTATTCTATTACAATGAATTGAATTGTTATTCTATTCAAGTGAAAGTAAATCTTACTCTAAATGCTTGAAATCACACATATTCTAAACTTACATAAATTATTTAACCAAGGAGCAGAATTAAAGCAGTGTTCTAAACTACAAGCTTTGATAGATTATTAATGTGCGCAAGTATGACTAGAATCAATCTAAACATTACCTATTAAATTTGAGACTAGGTAGAGAATTTGAAATGAGTAAACTATGAAAATAAATATTTTTGATATTTTGATTTTATGGAGCACTCGACCTGTGACAATGAAATCAACAGTAAGTAAACAAATCAAGTGATAACTAATGACAAAGCATGAAACTAATTGCATAAGTGGAATTAAACTAATTGCATATTAAAATGAATTAAAAAAGAAACGACTACTCTATCTTACAACTCTTCAAGGGGGCCTCCTGTTGAGAACAAGGAAGTCTAAGATTAAATCAAATTAATCAAAGATGCATTTACATTGAGGTCTGGAACATAGTATTTGTATTACCAAAAACAAATTCGTGAATTACAAACTTAAAGTGCTTCAAAACCTTACTATTCTCTACTTATCGACTTAAAAATCAAGGCAATATTTATACTATTTCTGGTTTAATAACAAAAGAAAACAATGTTGAAAGGCGAGTTTTGGAATTTACAACACAATGTTTGAATTTGATTAAGAAATAGATCTTGCATGATTTGCTCCATCAAAGCAAATCATGTATATCGTCTTCATCTATACATCATCTATTCAAATGCAGATACTTGCCCGCTTGATGACATGTTTTCACAATAGGTGGATGTCCAATTCTTTAACATTTGGCATCTGCTCATGTCATTTGTTCACCTTGAAAGTCTTTGCATCCTGCCTAACCATGGATTGCACTATGAAATTATAGTTAGCTACAGAAATGTCACAATTTGGTAGCCAAAGTGATATTTCAGTCATTTTGACAAAGAAAATCTAGATTATGGGCTACAATTTGTGTGATATCTTTTATTACAACTGAGGATGTACCAAATGACCTTATAACTTATAAATGTATCAAAAACAAGTATAAGATGGATGAAAAGAAGGGAAAAGGATGTCAAATTTGAGGACAATTCGTGGATCCAACAAGAGTATACATGGAACTAGGAAAAATGAACTTGACAACTCACATTTCTTTAAATTTAACCCTTTTCTCATGCTATCGAGTAGTATATACAATAGTGTGCCTTATTTACTTAACACACCATTTTTTTTTTTTTTTAAATCAAAAAATAATGTAAATAAAAAAAAAAAAAAAAAAAAAAAAAAAAAAAAAAAAAAAAAAAAAAAAAAAAAAAAAAAAAAAAAAAAAAAAAAAAAAACTTTGCCTCAATGCACCATATGCTATTAAGCACCAGTGTATCTAGCTATAGTAATGCACCAGTAAGTTAGCGTATTATATATGCATCATTAAAAAACATCTGATAAAACACCCACCCGTCCAACTCTGCTAGTGACCTCCACTACAAACAGACTTTTGAGCTATTTGTATAGGGGCACAAAAACTTCTGCTAGAGAGTTTTTTCCTTGTAGTGATGGTTTTTATTGACATAAGTCAATATTTGTCATGTCCTTGGTTAATTGGTTAGTAATATGACAACAAAATGAGTTGGTTGGGTCCATGGGAACTATTACACATTAATTTGTCACATCCATGCAAATGTTGTCAAATCTGGATCTTTCGCCATCTGCAGAACTACTGTCATTAAATCTCGTGAAAGGTGGAAGAAATACCTCTGCATGAAGTATAAGAATCCTAGATTACATACCTTAAAACCCCTATTTTTAGAGATTGTTGCAGGTACTCTACATTGCAACCTGTGACATCGCACCTTGCATAATAAACATCTTGCGTCATCGTCACAATTTGCCTTCACAAAAAGTGTGATGGTATTTTAACATGGGGAAAAAATAAAAATAGGTTACAAAGCTTCCATTCTAGAAGCCTCGTGATGCTATCTACTCCAAACAGTGGGGATTTGGCTCACATTCCTCCTATCTTGGATCTCATTCTGACCATAATAGATTTTGTCCCCTCCTTTGTGGGTCTAATCCATACCTAAGTGGATCTCAAATTTCCATCCTTGGCATATAAGTACAATGCGCTCAAAGGAAAAGGGTTGGCTTTTGACTCTTGAAAACTATACTTCCACTCTGCTAAAGTGTTCACTGAAGGTCTTGATTGCAAGGTTGGAATTGAGGGAAATTGGGAGGAAGCCATCAACATCAAGGCTTGGTTGTAACTATCTCCTTTTCGCTATTTAATACAAATGCATATTTCTTTCTCACATTCATTATTATGATGATTGTTATGAGATTCCTTGATCACTTGTATAGATTATGTTAAATCATTTATTTATCACATGCTTTGATAATTTGTATGTTTATGTCTTTGAAAATATTTTCTTAGAGCATCAAGAACAAGATTGAAAGTTAAACAAACAACAGTGAGGAAAAGCATTTCGAAAAAGGTATGGAGCATTCATCTAATCCTACATCTATGATTTAATGGTAATCTAGGGAATTTTTATATGTATTTAACTATTTTGTTCTAGAGTTTACTTTCTAGACTAAGGGGGATCACTCTTGTCCGCAAGAGCGATTTGTCCTCCAAATAGGAATAAAGGAAAGTGAAATGGAATGAAGGTAGTCCACTTAAAATGAACTATAATTACACATGTAATTATGTATTGTATACATGATCATGTTGATGAGTGTATGTATGAAACTGACATTTTGTATGACACGGTTGTCAGCAGTCATTCTTGTGGAAGAATGATTGTTTCAATTTATTTAATGAAGATGTGAATGGCATGAAAAGGTTCTTGGTTTTATGAGGAGTCAATTGGGAAAAAGTAGCCTTGATTGTTCTATGATTTAATATCATGTGAATATGGTTCTTATATTATGCCCATGAGATATTATGAGCAGGGTATGTTGAAGAGTATAACCGCAAAATGAAAGCAGTGTGGTCTGCAGCATGTTGGGATAGGCATGGATAATTGAAGAAACCACAAACCTTAGATTTGGATTGTGAATGCACATGATAAAGTGTGGGAAATACACCAGAGGCAATGTGCTAGGTGTCTATGGATAGAGATGGAGTGGTCTCTGGATTTTCAAATATGTTGTGTACATATTACTTTGCGCCATTTGAATTGTGTATGTGTTGTGTTGTCATGTGTATTCGTTGTGTTGTATCATGTGCGTATGTGTATGTGTTGTGTTGTACACCATGTATATGTGCATGTGTTGTGTAATGTTTTGGAACAAGTATGTATGGGACTGCCTGGGACTACATTGACTAGGACAGGTAGGCTACCCGAAATGGGGGTTTCTTGGGCCTGTGAAGGTGTGGAATACACATATATTCCTGTCAACATAAGACTACCGGAATTGGTAGTGCCCATATTTGCAAGGTGGAAATTGGGCTCATTTATATTTATATGTTACTGAGTGCTCCCCTTCGGACCGATGAACCACTTAGTAAATTTGAAGTTGAAGAGAAGAGAAGAGAAGACAATATGTGCTTGTCAGGTTTGGCAATCGATCCATTGTGTGTACGAGAAGAGAAAAGGCCATTGGATTCTTTCCAGTTGGGCAACCGATCTAGCGTGTGTAAAGAAAGAAGCAAAGAATAATTCAAGATAAGTATCAATATTTCATTATTTCTGTAATTTCTAAAATATGAACGTAATTTAGTGCTCTGATTTATGTTGGTTGGTTTATGGTTTAATTTGGTTATTCTATGATATGAATCAAAGTGAGATTCCAAGTTCACCTCGTGGATAAGCTACCAATACAATATCATTTAAATTTATTACAATTCCTTTATGAGGAGTCTAATGGAAAATTGTGTGCCATGATGTAGGAAAGCATGGAATTGCTTTGTTTGGGTGATTAGAGTTGGCTACAAGATTAATAGAAACAACAACAAAATAATGAAATCATGCAACAATACACTGGTAAAGGATTTTAGGGAAAAGATCATTGTGGGACACTAGCACCTAATGGTGCCCACTGATTACCATGAAATTTTGAGGCAAGTACTTGCCTTGGTTTCGAGAAACTTATGATGCAAGGAAACCTTGTCAAGAAATGGATCACCCAAGGGACTGGGAAGGAAAGAAGGGAATGCCTAAACCTAGAAGGAGAGTGGTTGCATGGAAGGGGGTGACCAGATTGCTCAAGGTACTGAGAAGCAGAGAATGGAAGGTCAGGAAAATAAATTAGTTTTAAATGGTCATAAGCATGGCTAGATGGAATCAAAATCACATTGGGGGTGTGCTTGGAAACAACGAGTCGAGAACTATTCTTTGAAGGAACAGGAAGCGTCTGGATAGAAATTTAAAAAAAAAAAAAAAAGTGGGGGCCATTGGGAGATGGTTGAATTAATGAAGTAATGTCTACAGAGTGGCTAGGTACACCATTGTGCATATAAGATGTTTCGAATGTCGAAATTTGATCAAAATTGCAACTACTCAAGATTTCAATATGAAAAACAAGAGACACAATTCTACTCTACTAATATTCGAAATGGAAATCACAATTTAGAACAACATGCATAGACGTGCAATAAGAAAAACCACAAATACACAATGATTTCTAAGGGAACCCAACTAGGGAAAACCCCATCAAGCCTTTTTTCATTAATCAGTTGAATAGAGAAATTATTACAATTTCTTGCTCCAGCTTTAAGCACAACTTGCAAAGCAATAATTGTTCTCTTTGTTGAATGAGAAACTATGGCCAACACTTAGCCAATTATTTGATCCTCCAGCCTCTTATTTCCTTGCGCCATTCTTGACGAAATTAACCCTTAAAAGATAGGAATTTCCTCCGATTTTCTTGCGCAATTCCCAAGGATTGATCTCTTGATTTCATGCAACATTTAGACACTCAAACTAGTATACAACTCATGTTACATTGTCTTGTGATCCCCACTTCAGCTAAGGAATTCAAATTCCTTACATGCATTAGTTATTTTGGGTTGATTGATCAGTTAATGGACAAATCCCCGAGTTAGACTGTTGTCCCACTGCACAACTAACCTTCAACTGACTCTATCAATAGTTAAAGGTCAGTTAACTGAATACAAATTAAAATATTTGAACTAGATTGCTAAATTTAGCACTCGCACATGCATAACTAAACTCCAAGTCCTATAACTCAAATTTATTGAGCTAATTAAGTGACAAGAGCCATGTCACACTAGTTAACTGCCTCCAAGTTGTCATCTTGATGTAGAAATTCAATTTACTCAATTTGACTAAGGCTAGAGTCAAATTGAGCCTTTCTTGCTACATTTTTCAGCACTCCCTCTTAGCAAGAAAGATATTTTCCACCACCCTTATCCTGGACATGTGGAATTTGAGCTTGCCTCTTGACAATGCCTTTGTCAAGATGTCAGCATATTGTTGCTTAGTTGGAATGTACCGTAGCAACATAATCCTCCTCTACACATAGTCCCGCAAATGATGATATCGGATATCAATGTGCTTGGACCTCTCATGAAATACCAGATTCTCATAGAGCTTAATGCAACTATGATTTTCACAATATATCACTGTCAAATCCATCTCCTGACTAAAATGACCAACAAGTTTTTTCCTCATCCATATGGCCTCACATGTTTCTTGACTTACATCCATGTATTCAGCCTCTGTTGAGCTGAGCAGCGCAGACCTCTGCTTCCTTATGTACTAGAAAATAATTGCAGACCCAACATTAAAGATAGAACCTGAAGTAATTTTCCTATTTGAAGGACTCCATGCCCAATATGCATCAATGACGCCTTGGAGCTTCACTCCCCCTGTCCTCATGTACAATAATCCATACTAAATAGTGCCTCTGAGGTATCGTAACACATGCTTTGTTGCCTTCCAATATAGCTTGGTAGGCCTCACCTTAGCTTGACTTAATTAGTTTACTACATATCACATGTCGGGTATTGTGTTCACAAGATACATCAAAGACCCCAAAAGTCGTTTGCAAATGGTAGCATCAACCTCTTCACCTAAAGTGGCATTTTCCTTCCTCCAATTTCTAGCTAGAGATGTGTCCATAGGCTTACAATTCTCCATGTGAAATCTTTGAAGTATTTCAGAGTCATACTTCCCCTAAGACACAAACAATTCACCATCACCTTACCATACTTCCATCCCGAGGAAGAAATGCATTAATCCCATGTATTTCGTCTCAAATTCCCTTGCAATATCCTCTTTGCAAGAGCGGATCAACTGCTCATCACCTGTTAATATTAAATCATCAACATAGAAAACAAGAATAAGTAACTTACCATCTACCACAATGTGATAGAGGTTTGCATCTGCTTCACTTTTAGTGAAGCCCAATCCACTGAGATAATTTTCGATTTGAGTGTACCATGCTCATGGCGCTTGTTTGAGACCATACAATGCTCTCCTGAGTTTGCACACATGTGACTCTTGATTATATGTCTCAAATACTTTTGGATACTCTCTGTAAATTTCCTCCTCAACAACACCGTTGAGAAAGGTGATCTTCAAATCCATCTGGTGGATTTTCCACCCCATCTACGTAGCCAATGATATAATGGATCTAATTGAGGAATATTTTGCAACTGGTGCAAAATTTTCCTCATAGTCCACCCACTCTACCTGATATAATCCTTTGTCCACAAATATGGCCTTGTACTTCTCAATTCTCCCATCAACTGCATGCTTCACTTTGTAGATCCATCTCGAGCCAACCATTGATTTCCCTTCTGGTCTTGGCACCACTTCTCATACATTGTTCTTCATGATGGATTCATATTCTTCCATCATGGCATCAACCCAAACAAGTTGAGAAACTGCTTCCTCAAATGAAGAAGGCTCTGCCTCAATGAGATCTGTCATGAGAGCCACGTAACCAGTGTACCTCTCAGGTGACCTCCTCTTCCTGCATTGTGATGTAGGAGCTCCCACATGCTCATGTGCATCCTATATCAATCCATCGGTGTCTCTGGTTCTCTTCCTCCCCTGTATGGAGGATTTTTGTAGAGTGGGTGCCTCCACTTTGCCTCTTGTCTACTCCTTTGCATGTGGCTGCTCCACAACCTCCTGAAGCTCATCTTGAAGCTCCTCCTTTAGAGCTAGAAGCTTCTACTTCAGTGGGATACTCAACTCTCATTCCAGAGAGAATCTCATAGCCTTGTCCTCATCAAACTTGACATACCTCCTTACAACTGTCATCCTTAGTGAAGGAAAATACACAAGGTAATTGTGTGGAGTTTCAATGTATCCTACAAAAAATCCCAACTATTTTGTAGGCTCAAGTTTCTTTCTTGAATCCTTAGAGACATGACAATAAACTAAAGCTCCAAAAATTTTGAAATGAGACACATCAGGCCTTCTCCTAGAGAAAGCTTCCTCAGGTGTGATGATACCAATTATTTTATGAGGGCTCCAGTTATGCAAGTAGACTGCAGTGTTGCATGCTTCTGCCTATAGATGTAATGGTAACCCCTAATCATGCAACATGGCCCTTGTTTCTCCCACTATGATATTGTTCTTCCTCTCAGCTACCCCATTTTGATGTGGGTTATGGGGTGTTGTGAACTCTCTTTGAATGCCTTCTTTGGCACATAAATCCTTGAATGCATTTGAAACAAATTCACCTCCATTGTCGCTCTTGAGAGCCTTCACTTCCTTCCCAGTCTCCTTCCCAACATATGCTTTGAATTCAACAAATTTTAGAAAACTTCATCATTCTTAAGCATGAAGAAGATCCAACATTTTCTAGAGAAATCATCAATAAAAATAACATAGTACTTATGTTTTTTTGTGGAGGTTGTAGAAGAGGGTCCACAAACATCATATTGGAATCACTCTAATATTGCATTTTCTCTACTATCTCGACCATGGAAAGTGGAGTTGACATATTTCCCGAATGTGCAACCCTTGCAGACATCCTTCTGGTCAAGGGAGCCTTTAGGGAGACCGGTGGTAATTTGTTGCATGATTTTTAGGGCACCATGGTGTAGATGACCCAATCTCATGTGCTAGAGTTCAGCAACATCTTGACTCTGCACCTTTATGCCTTGCTACTCAGTGCAACACAACCTCCCACCTCAAGTTTGTATAGGTTTTTGACTCGAACTCCAAACTGGTTCACTTTCCCGATAGCTATGTATCTCAGAAAGGCTTTCCCTTTACTGAAAATAACATCATAGCCATAATCCTCTGATATTGCTACAACGATCAGGTTCTTCTTCAGCCCACGTACAAACAAAACATCTTTGAGATGAAGAGGGGAGGATTTCTCCCTCTCAAAGGTGACAGTGCCAATTCCTGTAGCACTATACCTCCCATCATCCCCCAATTCGATATGCATATGGGGATCCTTCTCCTCCAAGCTACTGAAAAACTCCTTGCTTCCTATCATATGGAACGAGGCACCGGAATCAAGGTGCCACACACTTCTCATAATAGTGTTTGCCATGCATGCTATTGGGCTGAAGTCTAATTCAAATTGTGAAGCCAATGCTTCACCTCCTGCTCCTCCTGAAGGCTTCTTGTTAGACTTCCTATGCAGACATTTTGTTGCATATTGCCTCTATTCGTGGCAGTGGAAACATTTTATCTTTCTCAAGTCTTTCTTCTTGCCATTATTTTGGCAGGATTCAGGTTTTCTTTGGGTATTCTTTCCTCTGCACTTCATGCCCTTTCCAACCAAGGCAAAATTCTCTTCATCTCTTCTTTGAATGATGTTCCATAACTGTTATTTCTCCTTAACTCTTCTTAAACCAAATCGGACCACAACCTTTCCCAATTCGGTAATTTTTCTCTTCCATTCACAAATTCCTCGTAGTTGTGCTAGCATTTTGGAAGGCCCAGAAGAGTTAGGCTCACTAGGTCATCTTCTGCTACATTCATCCCAACCCCTCCAAGGTCATCGAACTTGTGCAAACCTAGAGAGATACTGCGAAATATTGTCATTTTTCTGCATCCTAAAGTTTTAAAGTTTGTCTTTCAGGGCCAATTTTCTATGCTCATTATTATTTTCAAATAGCTAAGTAAGTTGCTTTCACATAACATATGGAGTTTCTTTGCCATGGAGATTTGAGACCACATGGTTTATCACACCTTCTAGAATAATTATTCTGGCCTTTGCAACTTCCTTCTTCCAATAGGTTAATTGTTGTGCATCCAACTGTGGAGGTTTTGAAATATCAGTTTTAACATATTCTAACGCACTATAATTATCAAGCACTACTTCCATTTGATCCTTCCAGGCTATAAAATTCGAGCTACCCTCCAGGGCTTACTCCAATCTCAATCCGTTGAAAGACATTTTCCTAATCCTAAGGAAAAATTTATGCACTGAAGCCACAACTTCAAAATTCCTGAGAGACAAGTTCAAAACATTGGTTCTAATGTGATTTCAAAGGCTCTGATACCATGTAGAATTTTGATAGAAATTGCAACTGCTCAAGATTTCAAACTGAAAAACAAGATACCCAATTCTACTCCACTGATTTTCAGAATGGAAATCACAATTTAAAACAACATGCATAGACATGCAATAAGAAAAGCCACAAATACATAGCGATTTCTAGGGGAACCCAACTAGGAAGAACCCCTTAAGACTCTTTGCGTTAATCAGTTGAGTAGAGAAACTATTACAATTGCTTGCTCCAGCTATGAGCACAACCTGTAAAGGAATAAATGTTATTTTGGCTGAATGAGAAACTCTAGCCAACACTTAGCCAATTATTTGCTACTCCAGCCTCCTATTTCCTTGTGCAATTCCTGAGGAAACTAGCCCCTAAAAGATAGGAATTTCCTCCTATTTTCTTGAACAGTTCCCAAGGATTGATCTCCTGACTTCATGCAACAACTGCACACTCAAACTAGTATACAAATCATGTCACACTGCCTTGTCATCTCCACTTCAGCTGAGGAATTTGAATTCCTTACATGCATTAGCTATTTTGGGTTGATTGATCAGTTAACTGACTGATCTCTGAGTTAGATTGTTGTCTCACTACACAACTGACCTTCAAATGACTCTATCAATAGTTATAGGTTAGCTAATTAAATACATTTGAAAATAACTAAACTAGATTGCTAAAATTTAGCAATCAAATGCACAACTGAACTCCAAGCCCTCTAACTCGAATTTACTAAGCTAATGAAGTAACAATAGCCATGTCACACTAGTTAACTGCCTCCAAGTTGTCCTTTTGATGTGGAAATTCGATTTACTCAATTTGACTAAGGCTAAAGTCAAATTGAACCTTTCTTGCTACATTTTTTAACGTTGAAAAAGCTTAAACGAGTTGTGTATATAAAGCTCCATAATAATCAATGCTTGGTTTAAATCGTGTTTTGTTGTATATGGCTATTGAACACCGAGGACGGTGTTCCCCCAAAGGGGAGGGGATTGTGACATCCCCTATTAATATTCCTTCATTGCAAATAAATAGTAACTAATTAAAGGGCTAAGAGGAAGGGGCATAGATTCTAGTAGCTTGGGGAGGGAGATTGCTTGAGGAATTTGCAAAATTAAACACATCAACCATGGGTTGGATAAGAAGTTTAATGGGTTGACTGTGCAATAAATTTAACTAAGGAATGAAGATAAGACTGGGTGTCCTTTCAGCTCCAACCATAAGCTAGGAATGGGACAAAATATTGAAGGCAACATGAGTTGCATTGTCCAAACCAGTTTGACTATGTAGAGCATTGAAGAGGGACGGACAACTAGTCTATGTGAACACACAAAAGTAGGTCTGTGAGAGGGATAACTCATCATTCATGTCTGTGCAGTGCATAGGCAGAGAAATCACTCTTATGCATACGCAGAGTAGGAGTTAGGAGAGCAATGATCAATACACACACTTATCAGGATATGGAGAAAATGAACCAGTTGAGGAAACTTCCAGGAAGCTTGCTGGGTGAAAAACATTGTGGAGAACAGTGAATTTCCTGAAGGCTAGAGAACCACTGGAAGCTTGTGGATTGATGAACCACTAGCTAGACAAGAGCATCGAGGTACTTGGGGAGTCGATGAATGACCAAATGTTGACAACATTGGTACATGCTCTCACTGATGAATTATTTGGTAAAAATGACTTCTATACTCCTATAGTAACTTATCCACTAAAGAATCTTCCTTGATGTGGACTCTCTTCTCTTTAATGTGAGCTAAAAACTCTTTGCACTATGATATCCTAGCATGGATGTGATTGTGCCTAAAAAAAATTGAATGATAATGTGTATGTTGGTGGATGATGATAGTGTGGTCGTATATCATGTTTTAGTTGTTTTATTGGTTGAAATTCCTCATAAGCACTCCACCTCAAGCACTGGAATCTGGCTCGAGAGTGACAATGACAAGTAACATTGGTTTTAGCCCATCTATGGTTTTGTAGACAGTTAGAGTCCCACTCTATGTTGCCATGTCTCTTATAAGATAAGTACATCATTATGTTTTGTGCTTGAGTTTGTCACAAATTCTCTGTTATTCGCATGGATTTCATGTTATGCTAATGTTGCAAAGTATTGTTCTTGCATAGATGACGAATGTAAATGATTGTGTAAGCATATTGTGATGTGGTCCATTACTTGTGGATGTGCTAATCTTGAAATAGCTTACACCTATCTGCATGTGAAGGGATTGAAGTCTCTATAAATGGGTAATTTATTTGTGTACACTTGTTGTTTGGTCTTTGTGTTATTGACTGGCACATGTTGACAATAAGGAATGTAGTTCTTGTGCATCAGTGTTCCTTAAATATTTTCCAGGAACCATTTAATTCCTGTAATTATTTGAGCCTACAAATTGGTCTAAATGGTCTGTGCATTTAGAGATGGGTAGATCTCTGTAATATTTATTGTTCTGTTGAAGGAATGTTTTAATTCCTATGTTTAATCTAATCTTGAATTTAATATAATTATTTGATAATGAAGGAGGAGGAAATCCTTGTCATTAAAATGCTCTCTCTGTGTCTTAATGATCCGCGTAACTAGCCTATATATTTGGGTGATGTTTAGTTGTAAGCTCGGGAGGATTAACAAATTATATATATATCTATCTATCTATATATATATATATATATATATATATATATATATATATATGTATATATATGTATGTATGTATAAACACCACACACACACACATATATATATATATATGTGTGTGTATATTATATATATATATTTATATATATATATATATATATATATATATATATATATATTATATATATATATATATATATATATATATATATATATGTATGTATGTATAAACACACACACACACACATATATATATGTACATATACATATACATATATATGCGTGTAGGCTATAGGTCGATTGGGTTGAATCTTGCAAAATCTCAACGTTAGTTTATATACATATATATTTGTGTGTGTGTGTATTTGTTGCAAGCCGCGAGCCGAAGGGGTTTATGAACCAATATGTATGACAAGCCAAATGTTGGTCTCATGCCCAAATTCTTATCAGAACCACCATGGCCAAGGCTGGACTAAGCCCTTGGAAAACCATCGAGTTCAAGCTTATGCATATAGAGTGAGTGGGAGTCGATCCTTAGTATTCATAAGGCCTAGGTGCTAAACCGCAATGACTTACATCTATAATAGAATCATCATTACAGAGCCTAAGAACTGAATGCTAGCTTCGAACCGGTCACATTTTACATATTTTGTGGGTTGAAGATTAGTTCCTGAGGAAGCCATGGTGCTTGGACCTCATAAGCTATGTAACCACGCGTGATACAAAATGGATAAATCCAAGTCATCAATGGGCAAAATGTTCATGGTCATTAAATGAACTTGAAGGTTCTTCCCTAAAGGTTTCGATTGTAGTGCGATGATAATTTGGCAGGGAATTACCTTTGAGATGAGGTGGCCTGATTAAGGTCACTAGCATAGGTAGACAAAAACAGGATCGCCTAGTTAGATGAGTCGTGTTGGTCAGTGTGGCAAGCTCCATGTAATCATGGAAGGCTCGACCTCATATGCAAAGATGAGGGCGGCGAGAGTTAATTATGGGGAGAGTGTTTCCAATATGGTTTGGCATGTGGAGCCCTATTCTATGGGAACAAATATGATGGGGTATGAGGCCATGCATAGAGTTGGCACTACTAGCATAGCCTGGAAGGAAACGCCCCAAAAGTTTGGCATAGAGCAGTGTAGAGAGTCGTTGAGGTTCACTGTCACGGGGTGACATGGTCATCATGGGCCCACACCTACATTACTTGCATCTTATGTGTATTTGCATATATTTGTTTGGAAGGGTCCAGCAGTATGAACGAATCAACAACTAAGAAACACTACCATGTGGTTGGTGCCGCAACCAAAGAAAGGGCTTGTGTTGGTGCATTATATAGTATATAGTGTATATGTGTATTGTATGTTGGTCTAGTAAGAGGTTCAATGTGTATGAGCAAGTTGATAACTATTGTCATGTGGTAGAGGGAGGGGATAACTTGAATTTCCACATGGGCACCATGTGGGGACCACGTGCGTGGCGTGTGGCAAGTCGGTGAGGTGGCACTAATTAATTGGCTAATCTTTGGATGGCTATATTTTTCAACCTAGGAGTCAGATTGAGACCAATTTTATATCATTGAAAAGGTCTCAATGAGACGAACAAAACGATGTCATCGATCATAAGTTTTGAGAAAGTCATAAAAAGTGAAAAATTTATACCTCATTTCCATAATGGGACTTTGGGGGTCACATCATTATAGTAATTGAATCCTTTTGACCTTATTTGGGATTGGGGTTAGTAGGGGATATGTTATAATATCAAATTTTGATACCACATCCTTAGTGATTGCTTTAAACCATATAGGGACTTTTTAATTCTACTTTATAACTCTTTATTTCCTTTCAACAAAAATCCTTCTTGCTACTTCCTGTAGATTCCTTCTTCGAGATCCCCACAGGAATGTTGTCTTTACATCCATCTACTCTACTTCAAAATCAAAAGTAGCAGCAACAGATAAAATAAATCTAATAGCAGTTAATTGTGAAAAAAGAGAAAATACATCGCTAAAGTCAATTCCCTCCACTTGGGAATAACACTCTGTTACTAACCAATATTTGTATTTCTGAGCTATTCCTTATGTATTCAGCTTCTTTTTAAATGCCCATTTGTTGCCAATGGGCTTCCTTTTAGCCATAAATCCTCTAGATCCCAAGCCTTATTCTCCTCTAAGGCTATCGTCTCTTCAACCATGGTCTTTTTCAAGAGTTTGTTATCCTTTGAATCCATTGCCTCCCTAATAGTTATAATATCATCACCAGTAATAAACAAAACAAATTTTAAATGAAAATCAAGTGGAGTATACCTTTCTAGATGCCTTCTTTACTGAATTGATCTCCTCAATACAAGGTATATCTCTCTTCATCTTCAAATTCTTCTTCTTTTGTAGAGTCTATTTCTTCATCATCCATTTCAAACTCAATATTGTCTAGTTATTTCTCCCTTGGTAGGACTTCCTTTTTACCAACATCTTTGACTTCTCTAAATACCACATCTCAACTATACAAAGCCTTCTTAATTTACATGTTCTAAACCTTATAATCATTCAGACTGTCTGCATATCGAATAAAGATACACTTTTCAACTTTCTTATCCATCTTACACCTATTCTCCTTTGGAACGTTTACATAAGCAACACAACTAAATACTTGAACTTGTTTAAGAGAAGGTTTCTTACTAGTCCATACCTTATGTGGAGCCTTGCCATCCCACACCGCTAAGCATGCCCATTTCCTTCACCATAAATGTCATGCTCATCCTTTCTATAACTCCATTCTACAAAGGTGTGTATGGAATAGCCTTTTGTCTTGATATACTGCTATTCATATAGAATTTTTCAAATCCATTCCCATAGAATTTTCAACCATTATTTGTCCTCAACACCTTGATTTTTTTCTCTATTTGATTTTCCACAAGAGCCTTAAACTTTTTGAACTTGTAAAAGACTTCAAATTTCTTCCCAAGGAACTAAATTCATGTATTCCTTGAAAAGTCATATATAAATGAGACATAGTAAACAGATTTACCTAATGATGGAACCACACAAGTCCAAACACATAATTGTGCACCAAATATAATATTCCATCTAAGCTCATAGAACTAGGGCAAAATCTTACTCAATTTCGCTTCCCATATAAACAATGCTCACAAAAATCAAAATCCATAAAGCAATTAGACATACCTTTTACCATACCATTATTGTGTAGTACTGGAAGGCCCTCTCTTTGATACATCCCATTCTTTGATGCCACATCTTATTCTCCGTAAGTTGTAGAATTTTTTCATTATTTTACTCCACTCTCAGGAAAAACAAAATTGTTGCACCCATCACTAACATTGCTTCTCAATAGCTTGTACAGAGTTCCAATTCAAACTCCCCTCAGTGATACCATTGCTCCTCAAACCATCATGTAGGTATCATTTTCAAACATTGTTCTCACACCTGCATTGCTCATCTGTAACAACCTTGGTGAAAATTCCCTGTAATAAAAGTTAAAAACAATAACTACGGTTGATGGGACACTTATTCCAAGTTGAATGTTGGGAAAGACATCCTAGGGGGTGTTCACTTGGTTGTTTATGGCTAAGGAAATTGGTAAAGGTAATGGCTCAGGCTTTGGAAAGGAAAAATGGCATTTTTGGCACAATTATCTATGAAAATAATGGAAATTAAGAGAAAAGGGAGGTAAAAGGTCACAGGTTGCATGTGAGAAGGAAAATGAAGGAAAATAATGGGGAATGAAGAAAATAGAGGCCTCATTCATAAAAAGGCTTATAAGGATCAGTTGGTAACCTTTTGTCGGTTGAATTTTGGAGCTCTCTCATTCTTCTCTCTCTCTCTCTCACACACACTCTTGGACACTTAAAGTTTCTTGGAGCACTTTGGCATTGGAGCAAGAAAGGAAAAGAAGGCAAGAGAAAGCAAAGATCAAGCAGGGAAAGGCAGGATCAAGCAGCTACAACAGGCTTCATTGCAGGTATCAACTTGCATGTGTATTTTCCTTGATAGGTTTAGCATGCATGGGATTGCATGTGTTTCTTTTCTACCATTGCATGCGTTTTTCCAGGTGTGACAGTATTTTCAGCCTAGCCTTACCAATTCCTAATAGCTTTGATGAGATGGGCTCTTTAATTTGGTTTATGTGGGATGGCCGGATTGGATTCAAATTTGAGTGGGGTGGATCTCTGAATTGACAAACACAGGATCTGAGTGGTCCCTGAACTAGAGTGAGGATCACATAGCCACTAGCCTAGTAACCCCTGAAGCGGACTGTTGGTTGCAGTAAAGCCAGATTGTGTGCCTCAGCAGGCCTAGGAATCCTTGTCGGTGAATGGAGGGATATATGGTAAAGCCAAGAGGTGGATTTTCTCTCCGTTGGGCCTAATGATCCTGAAGTGGGATGCATGGTAAATCCTAGAGAGTATGTCTCAGTGTAGGGCCTAGTGATCCCTAGATAGGACTGTGGATGCACGGTAAAGCCTAAGAGATTAGGAGGCAGTTAAATTCCTCACGGTGTAGGCAGATAACTCCAGTGGCATCCATGTTGATTGGTGTGTTCTATGAGTCCCACATTCATGCTTGGAATATGGCACGGGGGTGATTGGCTTAAGAGAGACTTGGATCAACCAATCTATGGTCAGGTGGAACGTGGTAGTCCCATCTCCGATTGGTTCATTGCATTCATTAATGAGAAATTCTTTCCCTTGATTTTCATGTGTAAATGTATTGATGTATATGCGGATTTTGATGTTTGATATGTTTATGGTATTTATGTTCCTATTATGCTGGTTATATGTATATTTTATGACAACAACTATGTATGGCTCTCAACATGTTTTTACTTGTATATGAATGGATAATGTGTTTATGACCTAATAGAGGATAATGCAACAATTAACATGAGGGAACGATGGTTCATAGTGATTCTTTGATAACTATGAGATCCCTACACTTAATTATGTTGTTTACACCCGTAGGTTACATGTTGATGATGTGTTTGATGAAATGCATGTCATGGCTAGTAGGGGTCTAGTTGTGGTCTTATTCAGTTTGTTGCTTTTACATCATTGTTTCCCTGTATTTTTACTGATTCTAAACTATCACTCCATTATGGGTAGTGGCCTGGGCTATGGGCCAAAAAAAGTGGTTAAATCCTGGGGTCACTAGCACAGAACTGGTAATTTTGGTCTTTGGTCGCTAGAAGGCAAGCCTATGAGAGCGACTTTGGGTTGTTGGTCGCTCCCTTGCTCATAGCATGAGAGAGACTATCACCTAAGATATCCTAAACAATAGTGAGACCCAGGGACAAGTTGTTTGAGTGATTGACTTGTCTCCTGATGGTTCTGTTGATGATGTTGTATGACTGTGTGTGATGTTTCGTCGATTCCACTTCCTTAAGGCCACATAGGAGGTCGAATCTGATCATAGTAGCCTCTTGTCTCATGTTTACCTTGTTTGGCATGGTTACTTGGGTGGATGTGGGAGGAGAGTGTTGCAGAGTGGTATCAGAGCATGGTTCAACTCTTAGACTGGACGGGCAGTGTGTGCTGGTCATCCATGCATGTCAGTTGCATGTGTGTCTCTTACACTTGCATTTCATGTGCTTGTTGCATTTGCTCCATGATTGATTACAATTGTTATGGGGAATTTGATATTGATTTTGTGAAATGTATTTGTCATGAGTATGTGACTAGTTTCATATGGATTATATGTTACTTACATGTTGATTTTATGTCGCCTACTTATCTCCTTGTATGTTAGGTTATATTCTTGAATATTTTTCTTTCATGTATTAGTCTTGTAGGTTGATTACAAGAATTGATCGCTCATGTTCGACTACATGCATTTATGTGTATGTGTAGTTGCTTAGGCATTGCTTATGCATGTTTTTGCCTACATGTGGCAATGTGTACAATGGAGTAATGGTTGTTGTCATGCATGAGGTCATAGCATGCATTCTTGATATGGCCTTGCATTGATGATTGGACCATAGCTAGAGTGATGTTTATGTGTTGATACATTTATTTGTGTATGTCTATATGATGTTATGATTATGTTATACATGTATCACATTGACTTGGTGATATTGTAGACAAGGTATCCTCCCGGAGCTATACTAAGGTATGTCAATTTATTGTGATTTGGTTTAACTGACATATTATGCATTGTAGGAAGAAATATCCAATGACTAGCAATATGGATGACTACAAAGACTCTCGCTATGAATCTGAGGATCAGTATGGTGTTGGGAATCCTTCTGATTTGACAACGACACTAAGGAGCTTAAGGGAAGAGATAAGGAGTTGTAAGGCAAACAATGACCGGATCATACAGGCACAAGAGAGGCAAGCAGAGGTTAAAGCTATACTTTTTCAGAGTTTGTTAGGCTTGCAACGACATGGGTCGGTTCAGATCAGTCATGGACATGAGGATGGAATTAATGGAGCATATGGCAGCAGGTTTCCTGGTAGGCACATGTCAGATAGATCTGATACAGTGAGAGATGGTAGGTTGTTGCACACTCTCGATATGAGGGGCGATGAGTACAGGTACTATTATTGTTTTGGTTCTGATAGACATCATGATCGTCGTTGCCATCATCCTTACCGGAGGAATGATAGGGTATACTTGCAGGATGAATTCAAGAAATAAAAACCACCTACTTTTGATGGAGATGTGAAGGAGTCGGAAGATGCAAAGGCTTGGATAATTGGAATGAACAAACTCTTTGAGTTGCATGAGTACACAAATAACATGAAGGCCAAAATAGCTATATTCAATTTGAAAGGTAAAGCGGACACCTGGTGGGAAGATGTTAAGTGGGTTAGAAACATTAGGACAGATGGCTTGAGTTGGTAGGAGTTCAAGAGACTTTTCAGGAAGAAGTACTTGTCAGAAAGGTACTATGACAGTAAGGCTAAAGAATTCTATGAACAAAATATGGGATCAATGATAGATGAAGAGTACATGACCAAGTTTCTGGAGCTAATGAGGAATGTACCATATCTTATTGATGAGAAGGCTAAAGTTCAAAGATTTGTAAGTGGTTTTGCATTAGCATTTAGTGATCGCATTGAGTATGATGAGTCTCGGTCACTTGAGGAATTCATTGGGAAATTGAAGCATTTCTATGAACAGTCAAAACGTAAGAATGAACCTCAGCATGGATGGGAGGTAAAAGAAAAAGGTAGAGGTAAATGGTAGCCTAAGAGAACAAGGCCTCAAAATGCAGATGGAAAAGAAAATATGGCATCACAAAAGAAGTTTAATGCAACTAGACAAGGACATGGGTCACAACAACAACATCTTAGAGGTGAGGACACTAGTCGGTTGGAGTGTTGGACATGTGGTGAGAAACACCTTAGGAGAGATTGTCTACAAGATCAGGATGGAAGGCCTAAGATATACAGTGCACAGGAGGCACAGACTGTTGGGGATGTTGGTCAGAGTATTCCAGTATCTGTACAGTAGTGGAGAATAGGCAGGCAGAACACCATACATCTATCATTGAGATGGACGGTAAGCTTTGTGATCAAGTTATTTCTATTTTGATTTACGCTGGATCTAACTATAGTTATGTTAGTCATGACTTGGTGGATAAGTGTGCTTTGAGTAAGGAATTGCATGCAGAGTCTTGGATAGTGTAGTTGGCTATAAGTACAAAGAAGTGAGTTCATCATTGGATAAAAGCTCACGCATTTGATTTGAATCATATGCCTACCGCAACACATCTAAATGTGTTATTGTTGGGATCATACAATATGTTGTTAGGCGTGGATTGGTTGTATCTTCATAGAACCAAGGTAGACTACTATGATAAAGCTATTGAGTGTGTTGATAACAACGGGGAACCAAGAGTCTTGTAGGGTAAGAAGAGAGCCACATCAGTTAGGATGGTGACAATTATGCAAGCAAAGCGTAGCCACAAGAAAGGGTGCAAGCTATTTGCAATACACATTTCTAGTGATAAGGGTAATGAGGATGAAGATGAAAATGTGTTAAATAGGTATCTAGTTTTGCTTCAGTTTCAGGATGTATTCCCTGAGGACATTATAGAGTTTCCACCTCAGAGGGAGGTAGACTTCTTTATTGAGTTAGTGCTAGGGGCAGCTCCAGCGTCGAAAGCACCTTACAGGATGAGCACACCTGAGTTGGTTGAGCTGAAGTTGCAGTTGAAGGAAATGTTAGACAAGGGATACATTAGGCCAAGTGTATCACCTATGGGCACACCAATCTTGTTTGTGAGAAAGAAAGATGGTATTCTTATATTATGCATTGGTTACAGGTAGTTGAACAAAGTGACTATTAAGAACAGGTGCCCTTTGTTGAGGATTGATGACTTGTTCGATTTTCTGAAGGGAGCAACAATGTTCTCAAAGATTGACTTAAGATCCGGATACCATCAGGTACACATCAAAGAGGAGGACATTTACAATATTGCGTTTAGGACCAAGTATGGGCATTATGAGTTTGTTGTTGTTCCATTTGGCTTAAATAATGCTCCAACTACATTCATGTGTTTGATGAATAATGTGTTACATCAATATTTGGATAAGTTTGTTATTGTGTTCATTGATGATATACTGGTATATTCTAAAAATGAGGAAGAGCATGCTGAGCATTTAGTAGCAGTGTTAAGGTTGTTGAGAGAGCATCAGTTGTATGCTAAGCTCAACAAGTGTAGCTTCTTTCAGAGTGAGGTACACTACTTGGGGCATGTTGTCTCCAAGGAGGGCATTGTAGTAGACCTAGAAAAGATAAGGGCCATCATGGAGTGGGTAGCTCCTAAGAGTGTGGATGAGGTGAGATATTTCATGGGTCTGGCAGGCAATTACAGGAGATTCACTAAGAACTTCTCACAGATTGCTTATCCCATTACAGCATTGCAAAGGAAAGTTAAGAAGTTTGAATGGACATGGGAGTGTGAGGCTAGCTTTGAGCAACTTAAGTAGTTGTTGACACATGCACCAGTGCTACAGATTTCAGATCCGAACAAAGAGTTTGTAATATGCACGGATGCTTGCAAGAGAGGACTTGGTGGAGTCCTTGTGCAGGATGGACAGGTGGTGTGCTATGAGTCCCAGAAACTAAACGAGCACGAGTAGAACTAACTGGCACATGATCCTGAGTTAGCAACGATCATACATGCATTGAAGATGTGGAGACAATATCTTCTTAGCAGGAGGTTTATACTTATGAGTGATCACATTGGGTTGAGGTATTTGTTTGACCAACAGAATCTAAATGCCAGGTAGGCTAGATGGTTGGCCACGATCAACAAGTTTGATTTTGAGATCAGGTACATCAAAGGTAAAGAGAACAGGGTGGCAGATGCTCTCAGCAGACAGGTACAGGTACATCACTTGGCAGCTATGAGCTCCTATGGGATAGACTTAAAGGATAGGCTCTTGCAGGCAGGTCAACAAGATGTCAAGTATATGGATATTGTCCACAAGTTGCAGTAGGATGCAGGTATAGGTGCATGTGATATTACAGGTACATATGTAGGTACATGTACATGTCATGGTATAGGTACAGGTGCAGTACATGCACAGGTATAGGTATAGGCACAAGTCCACATGGTATGGATTATTCTCTTACAACATACGGATTTGTCAGGTTCCGAGACAGGATATATGTATCGGATAACAGTGAGCTCAAGAAGGTGATCTTGAGGGAGTTTCATGCAAAACCGTATTCAAGTCACCCAGGCTATCAAAAGACACTGACAATAATGAAGATATATTATTAATGGCCGAATTTAAAGAGGGATGTAGCAGAGTTTGTGGCGAGGTGTTTCGACTGTTAGTGAGTGAAAGTAGAGTGTAAACATTTAGGTGGACTACTACAGCCGATTACGATTCCAGAATGGAAATGAGAGGTTATTTCCATGGATTTCATCACAGGGTTTCCGAAGACAGTGAAACAACATGATTCCATCATGGTCATTGTAGACAAGTTAACAAAGGTTGCACACTTCATTTCGGTGAGGTCTACGTTCTCAGCTAGTGACGTGGCACACGTATTCATCAGATATGTGGTTAGACTACATGGTGTTCCAAAGAATATTGTACCAGATAGGGATGCAAAGTTCACTTCCAAGTTTTGGAAGGATTTATTTGCAGGTTTGGGCACCGATTTGGCCTTCAACAAAGCTTATCATCCGTAGATAGATGGAAATACAGAGAAGGTCAATAGGATATTAGAGGACATGTTGAGGATGTATGTGATGCATCAATAAAGGAAGTGGGAAGATTATCTCCCTTTGGTAGAGTCCGTGTACAACAACGATTATCAGGAGTCATTGAGGATGAGTCGTTTTAAGGCAATGTATGGGCAGAGTTGTAACACTCCCATCCGTTGGAGTGATCCGATTAACAAGGTATTGATTGGACTAGATATGTTGGTAGACATGGAATAGGAGATGCAGGTAATCAAGAAGAATCTAAAGGCAACATAGGATAGGCAAAAGAGTTATGTAGATAGGAACAGGTTGTTCAAGGAGTTCCAGGTTGGGGAACAGGTGTACTTGTGCATCAAACCGAAGAAGAGCTCCTTGAGGATTGGACCATGTGTTAAGTTGGCACCATGGTTTTGTGGACCCTTCAATATCATTGAGAGGATTGGGACAGTAGCCTATCGATTTACACTTCCTCAGACAATGAAAGTCCATGATGCTTTCCATGTGTCTTTGCTTAAGAAGTATGTTAAGGATGTTGATCATGTGATTGACTGGTCTGTATTGCAGGTGGAACCAGATGGAGAATTCCAGTCGGAGCCTCAGTGTATATTGCAGAAAAAGGTGTTCATGCTCTGGAACCAAGCAATCGAGCAAGTTAAAGTGCAATGGAAGCACTTTGGGCTCGATGAAGCTACATGGGAGATGGCGGATCAGATGCGGGCTATGTATCCTTCCTTGTTTGCCGGTTGAGGCAAAGTAGCTTTGATATGGTGGTTTGGTATATGCTTTATGATGTTTTAGTATATGCTTTGATATAATGTTTTGATATGGTGTTTAGTATATGTTTTGATATATGCTCTCGTATATGACTTGGTATATCTTTTGGTATATCTTTTGATGATGTTGTTATATATGCATATGTGTATGGATGTAGATACCACCATGAGCTACGTTATAAAGCTCCACTTGGCGGAATGGGTCTTATGTCATTATGATTATGTTGTCATGTTACTATGCTACCATGTGATTATGTTATCATGATGTTATGATGTCATGTGGGTTGGCACTTAGCAGGATGCTCATTGTAAATACCGTAATGAGTTGTGTTATAAAGCTCCATTATGTGGTATGCTATCACGTTGTCATGATGTTATGCTTTTGAGCATGTCTTTAGTTGTAAATACTGCAACAAGTTGTGTTATAAAGCTTCATGAGCAATGCATCTTCTTTCAGCAAGTTTTAGAGATATATGCATGATTGAACACCGAGGACGATGTCCCCTAAGGGGGAGGGTTCTGTAACAGCCCTGGTGAAAATTCCATGTAACAAAAGTTAAAAACAATAACCACAGTCGATGAGATACTTATTCCAAGTTTAATGTTGGGCAAGACATCTTAGGGGGTGTTCATTTGGTTATTTATGTCTAAGGAAATTGGCCAAGGCAATCCCTAAGGATTTGGAAAGGGAAAATGGCATTTTTGGCACAATTATTTATGAAAACAATGGAAATTAGGAGAAAATGGAGGTGAAAGGTCACAAGTTTCATGTGAGAAGGAAAATGAAGGAAAATAAAGGCCTCATTCATAAAAAGGCTTATGAGGATTAGTTGGTAACCTTTTGTCAGTTGAGTTTTGGTGCTCTCTCATTCTTCTCTCTCTCTCACTCTTGGACACTTAGAGTTTCTTGGAGCACTTTGGAATTGGAGCAAGAAAGGCAAAGAAGGCAAGAGAAAGCAAAGATCAAATAGGGAAAGGCAAGATCAAGCAGCTACAACAGGCTTCATTGCAGGTATCAACTTTCATGTGTATTTTCCTTACTATATTTGGCATGCATGGGATTGCATGCGTTTCTTTTCTACCTTGGCATGGGTTTTTCTAGGTGTAACAGTATTTTTAGCCTAGCCTTACCATTTCCTGATAGCTTTGATGAGATGGGTTCTCTCATTCAGTTTATGTGGGATGGTCAGATTGGATTCGAATTTGAGTGGGGTGGATCTCCGAATTGACAAACAAATTGTTTGAGTGGTCTTTGAACCAAACTAAGGAACATGAAGCCACTGGCCAAGTAACCCTTGAACCAGACTGTGGGTTGCGGTAAAGCCAGATTGTGTGCCTTAATGGGCCTAGGAAACCTTGCTGGTGAATGGCAGGAAATACGATAAAGCCAAGAGGTGGATTTTCTCTCTGTTGGGCCTAGTGATCCCAGGATGGGATGCACAGTAAAGCTTAGAGATTATGTCTTGGTGTAGGGCCTAGTGGTCCCTCAATCAAACTGTGGATGCACGGTAAAGCCTAAGAGAATAGGAGGCACTCAAATTCCTCACGCTGTAGGGAAAAAGCTCTAGTGGAATCCATGTTGATTGGTATTTTGGGTGTGTTCTATGAGTCCTACATTTATGCTTGAAATATGGCACGGGGTGATTTGTTGAAGAGAGACTTGGCTTAGCCAATCTATGGTCGGGTGGAATGTGGTAGTCCCATCTCCAGTTGGTTCATTGCATTCATTAATGAGAAATTCATTCCCTTTATTTTCATGTGCAAATGTATTGACGTATATGTGGATTTTGATGACTAATATGTTTATGGTATTTATGTTCCTATTATGTTGGTTATATGTATATTTTATGACAATAACTATGTATGACTCTCAACATGTTTTTACTTGTATATGAATGGATAATGTATTTATGACCTAATAGAGGATAATGCATCAATTGACATGAGGGAACAATGGTTCATAGCGATTCTCAGATAAGTATGAGATCCCTACACTTAATTCTATTATTTACACCTGTACGTTACATGTTGATGATGTGTTTGACGAAATGTTTGTCATGGCTAGTAGGGGTCTGGTTATGGTCTTGTTCAGTTTATTGTTTTTGCATCATTGTTTCCCTGTATTTTTAATGATTCTAGGATATCACTCCATTCTGGGCGATGGCCTGGGCTTTGGGCCTGAAAAAGTGGCTTAAATCCTGAGGTCGCTGGTACAAAACTGGCAATCTTGGTCTCTATTCACTGGCAAGCAATCCTGTGAGAGCGACTTTGGGTTGTTGGTCACTCCCTTGCCGATAGCATGACAGTGACTATGGCCTAAGAGATCCAGAACAACAATTGGACCCATAGACAGGTTGTTTGAGTGGTTGACTTATCTCTTGAGGGTTTTGTTGATGATGTTGGATGACAATGTGTGATGTTCCGTTGATTCCACTTCCTTAAGGTCACATAGGGCGTTGAATCTGATCATAGTAGCCTCTCGTCTCATGTTTACCTCAGTTGGCATGGTTACTTGGGTGGATGTGGGAGGAGGGTGTTACATCATATTGCTTATAAAAATCAAATTTCTAGCTAATCTTAGGATTTGTGATTTGCAAAACACCAAGGATTTTTCTAATCCGTCTACCCATGAGCTTCAACTTGGCTTTTCCTCATCCCATGATTTGGAATGTCAAGTCATCTCCTAAGAAAACATCATCACCATCGAAATCTTTCATACTTGCAAAACCACTCCATGTGAGGATTTATACGAAAGGATGTGCCGAAGTTGACCAACCATGCCTCATGATCTACATGTTTTCTTGAAGAAGCCAAGTACGCATCCCCTCCTTAATTTGAGGAGGTTTTTTCTTCTACGGAATTAGCATCTTTAGATCCCTTCCCTTTCTCAGGAATTTTAGATCTGCAATCTTTCTTATAATGCCCATCCCTTTCTCATGAATTTTAGATCTGCAATCTTTCTTGTAATGCCTTTCTTATCCACATTTCTAACGGACCTTTCTAAACTTTCCTAGAGGCTTATATCTCCCTCTAGATTTAGATCTCCCACTCAAGGGTTTATTTTAATTTTTATTATGGGATCATCCCCTTATAGACAACACATTTCCATTTTGGCTTTCCATGTTTTCTCATCCCATCTCTTTTGATAACAAGGATGAGACTGTTTCATTGAACTTTAAAGTGGTTGCACTACTACCTATGGCAACAACCAAACTATCCCACAAGTGTGGTGGATAACATAACGAATTGATGCATGTATCTTCATCTCAAATCTTAATATCAATGTATAATAGTTGACTTACCACAGTATTGAAGGCATGTGCATTGTCATTGAGTCTCCATCTTTCATCCTCAGGTTATACAACTTCTTTTGTGTGAACAATTTGTTCACGAGGGGATTAGATTTATACAAAGCCCCTAACTTGTCCCACAAAGTTTTCATTGTAGCTTCCCCTGAAACATTCATTAATACTGAATTTGAGAGACATAATCATATTGTGCTCTTTGCCTTTCAATCAAACTTGGTCCAACATTTGGTTGACATTCTTGTTGGTGCAGTACCCAAATCCACAACGATCCAATGATCCATGTCCACCAACAAATCTTCTATTTTGACATTCCATAGCTCAAAACTCTTCCCATTTAATTTATCAATCTTTATCTTCAAACTATTTTCCATTTCCTTTTCACCATAAGAATCACTTCCACAAATCTTCCATTGTAACAAGGTCTACCATAGGCCTAAGCCAAACTCCTTAGCCATAAAGGTGCCCCCTTGAAGCCAAAGTTGCTCTCATACCAAAAGCAGGTTTTACCACTGTATAATTTAAATACTACAAACAAGCTCTTAATTAAAATAGAAAAAATTCAATGGCAAACATACATATTAACACAAAGATTTTATTCTGGAAACCAAAAACTAGGAAAACCAATAAGATTTTTTCAATATATTTTTGTACAATATAATATATAGCGTGTGATGTCCATGAACTTCCAATCCATTTACCCTATATTAGAATACAATTGTATTTCCATAATTGAAACTACAAAACCACTTAAAACCATGTGCCAAAAATTGCCAAAAACTGATGCAAAAATTGCACTTTTTTATTATTTAAATATTCGTGGGCACCTCTGATCCAGACTTATGCAGGAACGCAACATAACATAGATATAAACATAAACACATAGATGCAACAAAAATAAAACTTCATTTCATTAACATCAAAGAACTGAAATATGCTTACATACAGAATGAAAATAAACTAGCTTGGGCAATGGTAGCTTATCTCTGAGAAGAGATGTGGTGGCTACATGCCTCTGAACTGCCTTATAATGAGGCTCAAAGGTCCTTTTATTATTAAACAACAAAGGGAAACCCTAAACAACCAAAAATCTAACTATATGAGATGGAACACCGAGAATTTGTGGGCCTCGTTGGGGTTAGTTGGGCAGCCAACTTCCCGGGGTCGTAACTTGGTCATATGATCTTTGTTTGGCGCATACGATACCTCATTAGAAAGATCTCTCCAAGTACTACAGAATTTGTGGCTTACAATGACCACAAAATAATGTTGTATAGGGAGTCAAAACAACTTCAAAAGTTCAATACCTTAAAACTACTAAAAATAGGAAATGCTGCTATAATTAAGGAAACTGATGAAACCAGTTGGAGGTCTAGGTGGAATAGGTAGGTGGCCACCAAAATCCACCTAGATCTACCTCCCCTAAACTCTTGCATTAGGGGGATTCCACCCCTGTAAACCCCTCAAATGGGGGGGGGGAAGCTACACCTCCCCCGCCCTTCCTCTATGCAACATACAACGTGTGTCTATTGAACTGCATATAATACGTTGAAAGAAATATAGATATATATGACATATAAAATAGACAATGATATTAATTTTGTGAAATATAATCCTTAAGATATAGCAATATTCATGGCTCTTTTCAAGGAGACAACCTCTTACGAGTAAAGATTTAATTCAATTATAATACTTCACAAAATGTCACATAACCTTCTAGCTCTCTATATAACAAAAATCTAACTATTCATGGTCCCATTACTAATGTATACTAACCACCTAATGAGTCTATTTAATAAACAGAGTCCTCTCACATCAAATAACTATCCACTAACTATTCAATAGGCCTTACTAAAAGAAAATGGCCTCACACATCAATTGATGAACTCCCAAGTATCCTCAAGTTAGGGTACGACCCTAAGATTATTTATCTTAATACCTTTTTAATAGATGAAATCATTAAATGGAACCACTAATTACTTTCTTGTTCTATCTATTTTCTCTTTCAACTAATTTTTTTTATCTTATATTTTACCAAAATCTTAAATACACAATTGATCTAAAACACTAGAACTAGAGTTTCAATTTATCTAAAAGACCAAATCTAAGGTTTAAATTTCAAAATGCAGATAGTCAAGAAGACCTAAGGTAAGATCTAAATAAAATAAAAAAACAAATGTAACTATACAAATAAACAAACAATTGATTTGAAAGATTTTGTAAGTATACTTAGAAGGGTATGGGATTCATGTTTATGCACAAAAAAATATAGGTTTGATAAGTTTTATATGTAAATTTGGAGGTCTATGATTAGACAATAATTAAGTTTAGAAGGTAACATCCATGTTAGCCCAAATGTTTAGCTCAATTGGTTGTTGCCAACATTGTTGGGCATTTTGCTAGTCCCATACTAGGAGGTGCTTGGTTCAATTCCCCTTGGTTAAGGCATTCTAGCCTCTGTTGACAGGTTTAATAGGGACGAAATCCACGAATGTTGGGAAGCATCCCCCAAGTTTCCCCATAAGGTTTTCCTTGGAAAAAAAACATCCATGTTATAAAATAATCTTATGCTACTAGAAAGTGATGAGGATAAGAGCATGGCATATGGACTTGATTGTTGGTTAGGAGACAAACATTAAAGTTGAAATTTATATCATAAAAAGGGAGTTAGAACATAGGTTGGAGAGTCAAATTCAACAATAAACATTCAAAATAGATATCAACTACTAAAATTGACATTGTTTGGGATATAGTTGAGGTGTGAGATCATGAATGCATGAGGAAATTTAAGTTTATCAATCATCCAATTAAAACGATTACAAATATATAGATTTAAAATTTAAAATGCATTATTTTTGTATTTGATCATTTTTTATCAATGATTAACATTGAAGTGGTTATTAATGATATAATAATTTATTTGTGATACTTGATCACTTTAGTTGACACAAGATGTAGTGTTTTATCACTGTACACTTTGAAAATTTGTTCATTTATCTTTTAAAACAAAGGTCACTACCACCTTGTCTGTTGTTAATGGCATTCATTTAACATTTTCTTATAATGTCATATCTTTTTGTTACATTTATTTAATATTTTTTAATGCAAATGTTGTTATTAAATAGTTGTTGTTTTTTTTTTAATTAACATTGATGTGGTTGCTAATGATATAATCTTTTATTTAAGTTAATACATTGTGTTGATACTTAATCACTTTACGTGATATAATGTATAATCTTTTTATATGAAAATTTGTCTTTTAAAACAAATATCATTACTACTTTGTTTGTTGTTGATGATATTCATTTAACATTTTCTTAAAATGTCATTTGTTGTTATTTATATTTATTTAACATTTTTTAAGCAAATGATGTTACTAATTTGTGTTTATTTGTTTTTTTAAACAATAGCTAGATTATATACTAATCAAAATTGATGGCTAAAGGATATAGTTGAGTTGCAACAAAAAGAAATGTGTGTTTGTCAAATTGTCAAAACAAAAGCTTTGGTTTAGAGTCATCCAAAACTAGCATTAGAAGAAACAATCTCATAATATTGCTTAGTTGTATAGAGCTAATAATAGATGCCTAAAATTATACGTGTAATACATCGTAGTCAATTGGTGCCATGGTGAGAGATGGCTTTTCGAATTACCTCTTGGTTTGCCTCTAGTGCTTGAGCATTAAAGTCTAGAAGCTCGGTGATAGAGTTCCGCATATTTCCTAATTCAGAGTTGGGTGAGGGTGTGGGTTTCCAAGAACCAAGCTAACCTCTAGAACCAGGTTGACCTCTAAGCAAGACATTGTCCAATTCGCATTAGAAGAGCCCACATCCTGCCTCCACATGGTGAAGAGTTTATTGTTGTTGAATGATAATATATATGGTTTCCATAACCTGTGCTATTAAATTGTCATCCTTCACTTGAACTTACCTCACCAGATCCTACAAATCCTCAACCAATTCCTTGTGTCACTAGAGAATACCTTGGATTTCTTGGATGTCATAATGAGCCACTGAGGGAGCAATGACGGTGGATAAAGGTGAACTTTCAACGACTAAGAAAGGAATATGACATGCAAGAAACAACATATAAATGATGAAGAATCAACATATAAACCCTGAAATATTCCCAAATTCCATGAGTTAACATCGCCTCGAATGTTATTTGGCTTCCATACTTGTTATTCTGTGGTTTAATCTTTACCTAGAATGATATCCCACCACGAGCTTGTAAATGATGTGCAAACAACATATGAGGAGAAGCAAGTTGTGCCATATTGTGTAGATAGTCTGTTTGGATGTCAAAGGCTTTCCTTGTGATTAAAAGCACGTGATTCATTACAGACAACATTAAGGGATTGCTTGATAGTGGGGTTTGGATTTGATTATCATTTCATCATCTTTCCTTTTCATGGCTTTGTTAGCATAGAAGTCAACATGGGTGGGTACTATTATTGCATTACACATTGTAGTATGCCATGACGGGTATAAAGCCTAGTCGACCATGAGATCTACGAAATATTGATCACAGTTTCAAGTCTTTAGGAGAGGTGCTTGCATACAAGTGTCTAATGGTGTTCTTTGAATAACCAAATATGAGTAATTTTTGAATGCTTAGGGTGCAAGCTAGATTTATTCCCTATATGAGGGTATGGGCTTTGGCATGGTTGTTGGAGACCAATCCTAGATTCCAAGCATACGAAAACATGGGGGTGCACCTGCCACCGCTATTTTACAAAGTTGAAAGACATGGGGGTGGGCTTTGATCCACTTGCATAGTATAGAAGGTCATTTAATAAAATACTTTTGGGTGTAACTACATGCTCGACCACTATCACAAGGTGATTGCATGGCTCCAACTTAAGCCCTCATGAGAATTTAACCTTCCCCGATGGTGAAAAATTCCTTACTTTTCACCATTGGATCCAACCCCTATAAGGCACTACTAGTTTATTTGCTATTAATGACAATCATTAAACATTTTTTTTAAATAATATTGTTTATTACAATTTACATTCATTTAACTTTTTTATAACATTAAAATATTCATTTATTTAGATATTTATAATATTTTTATACATATATGAAATGATCAAAATCTTTATTAATCTATTCAACAATGAAAAAAAAACAATAAGAGTATCTACAGAGGTCACAAATTCGCTCGGAAAATAGTGAAAATTTCAGAATGTTTTTTTGCCAAAATCCAAAGAAAATTTTGGGAGATCTCGATTACAATTGTTAAAATTCAGGGTTTTGAGTGTCTAAGAGATTTTTGATGGTGTTTAATCCATTTCCACACAAAATAATAATAATAATAAAAATTTAAACACTCCTATGATCAATTTTTTTGAAAAAAAATCATCAAATTCAAATGAAAAATAACTTTCCAAACAAATTTATAACCGCAATAAAACACCAAAACAATATTTATAACCTTTGACCATTAGCGAAACAAATGTAGACCAACCACTAAAATAAACAACCAACCAATTTAAGTGTTTTACATTAAATGCCCAACTTTCTTTATCTATATCCCAAAAGCTCTCTCTTTCAAAGTCGTTGGACAATTATGTCAAGCATTTTTAAAGAATAACGTGATCACAAATTTATGTCATTTTGAGCTAACAAACCAATTTTCAATCATTATTTGCTTTAATTTTAGCAAAAGATGGTTGTTTCGTTGTGTTAGTGCCACCATTGACAATGCTTATGCCACCTTATTCATATCAATTATCTCATAGGTGTTAATTATAAAGTGACTATATCAAACTTATCGATGTTAAATGAAATAGTATAACTATATATGTATGCATATAAAATTAGAAAAGAAAATTATATATATATAGATATAGATATAGATATAAAAGTATGTAAAAATATAGTAATGATTAATTAATTAATTAAAAAGTTTTTATTTTTTTTAGATGTGGTGTTATTAATTAGGAAAGTGAGTAGGTCTATGTGTTTGAGGAGTTTTATTGTAGCATTTCGTATATGTGAGGAATGACACTGGTGAGGAGGAAGAGGATGACAATTATTAATGTAGAGATTGACCTATTTGTCTTGCAATTATTGGCATAATTTATTGCTTTCTCTCAACTTGAGTGGAATTATGGAGGAAATATGGGCTTTAGTTCAAATGACTTTCCTTAAATGCACAAGCAATTGGAAAGTGAAAGATGTAGGGGTGACTAGTTTATGTAGTGGTGATGGTTCTACCTCTAGGTTTGGATCCCATGGATCGACTTTAATTTCTTGGTTAGTTTCTCAATCTTCAACACTCTCTTATTGCTCAACCCTCCATAGATTTGCAATTTATGATCCTCGCCCGCATTTGGCTAAGTTTGAGACCGTTGATAGTAAAAGATTTTAATTGGCTTTCTCTACAAGGTGGGTGAATATTTCATGGGCCTTTGCCCTTTTCCCTTAATCGTTGGGTCCTTCCTTTACCTTTAACCATTACTATTCGTCTACTATCCCTATTTATCTCACACACTATAAAGTTGAACTTTAACAATGATTTGGGCCTAGAATTTGGCAATAACGATCTTTGAGAGGAGACTAGGAAAAATACTTTAAAATCTAGGCCATAAAAGCCTTTTCAATGCATTACTGGGGCCTAGAATGATGCCATGAAAGCCAACCCAAACTACCAACATTGTTTCTCTTATGTAGTAAAGGACGAGGTTGCCTAAATGCACATTTTAGTTTTGAAGAAAAGAAAAAAACTCTCCAACAATCAAATTAAAGCTAAATTCAAGGGTTAGATTCTTCACACTAGATTTTCATGAACTAGGGATGCCAAAATCTTTAGATTGACTAAACTCTATTGGTTGAATAAATCCTTCATAGCCTAAGTAGTGGAGTAAAGAGAGCAACAACAACATATAATAAAATAAATTGGATCTAATTGACAAGAAGTTTGAGGTAATCTACAAAGTCATTTTTTATACTGACACTATTGTTCCAACCCTCGAGATAATGAGAATAACTTTTGGCACTGGCTAAACACACACAAGGATCAAAAGGCACCTCCTCCAACCTTATTCTCATTTATGTAGACCCTATGGCATAGTGGGGCACATAGAGTCGATAGAAGTAGGCACATAGGCTCATGAAGTTACTAAATAGGTTATTTTTTGTTTTGTCCTTTCCATTTTGCTTTTTCTCCCTTATGATGTCGAGAGCTATATAGGCTTTAATGTTATCTCTGTATATAAAAGTAAAAATACTTATTTGGACATCAAACAGTAATGGTTTGAATTATTGTGGCTTTGAATTCTCAAGTGGTAAGGCATATGTTATTTTGTTTGTAATTTTTTTTTATAATATTAATATAGTGATTAACTATTTTACAAAAATAAAAATAAAGGGAAAGTTCAAGGAAATCATCTCTCGATCAAGAAAAAATAATTAATAATTACAATAAACCAATATTATTTCTTTGAAACTAACATTTGATTTGATAAAGATATTTAATGTTGAAGGCGTTTGAATATTCATATAATTTATGTACTTCTTATTTGTCCAAATAATGTAGTGTAATAAAATAATTCACAAGGACCATATTTTCTTCAAAGTAATTAATAATTACAATAAACAAGTACTATTTCTTTGAAACTAACATTTGATTTGATAAAGATATTTAATATTGAAGGCGTTTGAATATTCATATAATTTATGTACCTTTTTTTTTGAAAGCTTGGTAGGACTACATCTTCATCATGTCAACTTTCTCACCCCGATTGGGGGGATAGCACAAGATTTGAACCCAAGACTTCCGGTTAGGTGAGACTTCATTTCCACGACCATTGCCAATTGAGCTACCCAAAGTAGACAATTTATGTACTTCTTCTTTGTCCAAATAATGTAGTGTAATAAAAAAATTCATGATGGCCACATATTCTTCAACCCTCGTAACATTTGTGAGTGAGATGAAGCGGTTGATAGTTACATAAAATATGTACCATTTCTTTGAAACTAACATTTGAATTAATATAGATATTTAATGTTGAAGGCCTTTGAATGTTCATATAATTTATGCACTTTTTATTTGTCTAAATAATGTTAGTGTAATAAAATAATTTATGGATGGTAGTATTCATGGATGGCGATATTCATGTATTCATGTGCACACAAAACATGGTCCATCAGGGAGGAAGGGAAGGCCAAACAAATACACATAAGAGGAGAGGAGATTTTAAATTTGTAAAAACTATTTCAAGGCACTAAACACAACATGTTTTATTGTTAGTACCTTGTTTATCATTCACACTCACAAAGCACATCTCGTAGAGGAGAAGATGAAGGTCGATAAATCACATATATTCTATCTATGATCAATAAAATATTATGTTAGTATGAGAACCACAATCTTTTTAAATAACCCTATTAATGTAAAGGGGATGACACAATGGGATATGATGTCACAAATTACACCTCATAACCTAATTCGTAAATTGTTGTGGATATTCCACTTGACAGTTCGCAAATCTGATAAAATTATACTTAAAAATAAAAAATCTACACTATTACAATTTTATTTCTCTTTAGATTTATAGATCTACAAATTATTGTTAATATTGTATGCATATGAATTAAAATTATGCAGAAAATAGAGAACAATGAAATAAAATCTCACACACACATTTGACACAAGATATGACCTTGGAAACCCATTCGGGAGAAAAACCCAACTAGAAGGTGAACCCACTCTACTCTCATTCTTTGAATAGAAAATGTCTGCAAGTACAAAGAAGTATGGTCTATGACCTATGGGCTACTATAACGCACAAATCCTCTTTGTTTTCTAGACCCCCTGGATTCTAATGTCTCCCCACAAAACTTACACCCCCATGAATTGGTATTGTCCCACAAGAATAAACCAATTCTCCTTCACGCACCTTAGTAGAAACCAGAGTATAATTTGCCACTTCTAATATTGTGACAAGGGGAATTTTCTCATGCATGCATTCTTCTCCTTTCCAGATGCAGACCTTCGAAACTACAACATTACCATTGATGGCATTGTTGTCATTGATGGCAAAGGAGCAACAGTAAGCATGTATGTTTGTGATCAATGCAAAGAAGCAACAAAAGAGTAGTAAAGATGTGATGGAAAAAGAGTAGCAAAGGCAAAGGAGCAATAAACGGACAATATGAGCATCAAGGTATGTTGCACTGATGTTTGACAACAAGAGGTTATGTTGGATGTTGTTGATGCTTGACGAGAATGTAACACAAACATGTGATGCAAAGGGCAATGTTAAAGGAACAATAGAAGTAGAACAGGAGCAATGGGGCATGTCTATTATGTTTTGATGGCTTGGGTATGTTTGTTGAAAAGGTGCAAGGCAATGCAATGTGATGCATTGAGTTAGGTTATGTTGATTATTATTGAACTGCTTGCATATGCTTATATTATTATTGAACTATTGACAATAGAACAAAGGAGCAACAAATATCATGGCACACTTGTGTAAAGAGGTGCATTGAGTTATGCTTGCATACATGTTGTGTTAATGATTGATGCTTGCATATGTTTTGTGTAAGGTTGATTTGAAGATTGGTTTGTTTGAGGAAATTGTTGTGATGATAGGAAAAGGAAAAGGCATGAGCACTCTAGTGATGTAAGGCAAAGGCAAGACAAATACATGATGCAAGGCAAGGCAAGATGCAAGGCAAAGACAAGAAAAAATGTTGTGATACAAGACTATTTGAATATGAATACAAGGTTATATTATTGCATGCTAATTATTTATTTTATTGGCAAGAAGAATATGAACGTATGACATTTGAATATGGTGAAATTCCTTTTATGGATTTTAATATTCAAGAGTTTAAACAATTATGGAATTGAAGGGACACCTTTGGAATGCAAAGAGACAAATTTTCTCATTTCAGATTCTTGTGATTGGAATACTAACAACCATCAAAGTTCATTTACAAATTTGTGTAAGGTTGGAGAGCTGAATGGTTAGAGAGTTAGAGAGTATGTGAGCTGATTCGAGTTGTTTATTACCTGGCAAATATAGAGCACATGTGACGCAGATTTGAGGAGAAGAAGAAGTAGGAACAAAGATGGAGGTATGCAGATTTATAGACTAGGTAACTAGCACATTGTTGTTTCTTGCTTGTATCAGGGGATTGCAGACTCCTTTCAAGTTGTAGCTTGATAAATAACAGGTTGGAGCCTATTGAGGTAGGAGCATCTTGTGGGTTGTATAATGTAGAAAATTTATGGGAGTTGGATCTTCCTTACATATTGTAGCTTGCAAAAAATTTGAGGTAGCAACCCCTTGTAGGTTGGAGCCTACAAAAAATAAGATGTAATAAGGGAGTAGGAGTTTGCCTTTGCATCACAACAATAACAAAGCCATGGTTTTCTCCCTTTATGGGTTTCCACTTATTCCTAGTGTTCGTACGTGATGCTTTTATGTGTTGATGTGATGTTTTTGGTTCACATATTTTTTGTTGTTCATATATTAAATAAGTTGTTCATAATGTATTAAATTGCTCATTTAATCAGTTAAAAGGAAAAGAATATTAATGTCTATGAATGTACTAAACTGATTCACCCCCCCTCTTAGTTTAGTCAAGTCTCCTTCACCCATTGGCATTCGCCTAAGCTGAAGCTGAGTAAGAGATAAGAAACAATGCTATGATAACTGGGGTGACGCTTCTATGCAAGAATTCCATAGAGACGTTCACCTTCCATCTCCTCGCCTATTCAAGAGGGGGGGCTAAGCAACCTCTAGTTCTCCTCCGTCTCTACTGCGCAAGGTCCAAATTCAAATCTCTAATACCAATAATCTGCTCCATTAATAACATTAAACTTTCGCATGTACATACATGTTTGAGGTAAGGTATGTTGCCCCTTCTTAAATGTGGCGTAAAACATCCAACACCTTACTCATCCAAGTCACTACTGCATCAAATATTTTTTTATTATAAATCTTATCCTTAATTTTAAAATAATAGTTATAATAAATCCTCTAAAAATCAATTAAAAAAATAATATTATTCATATTTTAACTTCCTATCGCTAACAACATTTACACTAATTACAAAAGAAAATAATATTATTCATATTTTAACTTTATATTATAGATTCTAACAACATGAGTATGTGATGAATAAAATAATTATAATAACAATGTAAATATTTCTAGATTGATATGTATTTTTTCTAATTTCATGTCTATAAAATATTAAATTAAATTTATTTATATAAAAATATATATTTATATTTATATGTAAGTTATAATTATTAAAACTATATATTTAAAAAATTACTTAATCTTATCATTTCAAAAACTTAAAAATATTTATTTAAAACAACGATTTAAGAAAGCTTCAATCTTATCATTTAAAAAATAAAAAAATTATTTATTTAATTATTAATTTATTTGTAGGATGAAACATCGCTCTAATAATAATCAGTGTTTAAACCCTTAACTGTAAATGATGTATAAAATTTGCAGAGAGTAAAAAGAATATAAAATATATATATATATAAAGAAAGTTAGCTATATTTGACAGATGGCTTTTTAATATTAATCAAGAAAAACTGTATAAAACGTTTCAACGTGTTTTAAATGGTCCGTATGCTATTATTACAAATAATAAATAATAATTGAAAGCAAAATTTCAAATGCAGATTGTCATTCGATTAAATTTCGGTCGTGGAGTAACACAGCGAGCAACTAAACAATGCGGAAGACGCGAAGTTTTTGACAGAAGAATCCATTTTACTTAGGGTTTGGATCGAAATCAGCAGGGTTTTAGAGATTTGTTTTTTATGGCATCAATGGCAAGGTCCAGCTCTGCAATGGCATATCCCGACAGGTTTTACGCCGCGGCTGCATACGCAGGCCTCGGATCATCTCAAAATTCTTCGAAAGCTGCGATTTCACGCTTTCAAAACGAGAACGCATTGCTTCTATACGGACTTTACCAGCAAGTAAGCTTGTCGTCTTAAATTTGCGTTCAATTTTCGTTTTGTCACCGATCCTTAACATACTTCCTTGTTATTGCTATTATTTTTGGACGATGAGTGTATTCATGGAAGCTGTGATATATATTGGGTCCAATTCTGCTTTTATTTTGAGGCATTCTAGGGATTTTGATAAGATCTGATTAGACTGTTATTCAGAGGACTGTTCTGTCTGATCTGGTTCTCTAACTAATGGAAATTGACTCAACTATGATATTATTTGTGTTGGAGAATAGCTATCAGAATAAATGGGTGCTTGCATGTTGCAACGGATCTCACAAGGGACCGGTAAATATTGACATCGTGAATAACAACAAAAAATGTGAAATTCAACTTAGATCGT
Organism: Pinus taeda; assembly: GCA_000404065.3. Lineage (NCBI taxonomy): Eukaryota > Viridiplantae > Streptophyta > Pinopsida > Pinales > Pinaceae > Pinus > Pinus taeda. Next base: position 98,144 of record APFE030635592.1, read on the forward strand.
TATCTGGATCAGGTTTTAAAGGGCATGGGATCTACAAACAACTCTTTTAATGATTTGAGGTGAATTGAACTCGTAAGCAGTGTGCAAACATTTGCTGGTTTACAAATGCTGTCAGAAATTTAGATCACAATTATTGGATCTAGATGATGATTTCGAAGAAACTGCTAAGCTATACCCGGGGTCTTTCATTCTTATATTTAACTGCACAGGATGAAATGCTAGGTATCTGTTTTTAGTGCACAATGTGTACGCGGCAGGATGATGTTGAAGAAAATGCAAATGTAGGAAGATATTGAGTGTTTATCCTGTAAAATTGAGCACTAATATTTTAGAGAAACTTTTCTAATGGGCGGGTTTAATAAACAAGAAAAACTTCAAAATATCTTTGTAGAATCTATGGTTTACATATAGTTATGATCTGAACTTGCAGAGACAGAATTTCACTGATGGAGTACTTCGTATTATCTGTAAGTTTCATCCATGTACGAACTTAATCTCTTCAACATTCCATGCCTTTAATGCCTGCCATCAATTTATTCAGCAAGACTGGCAGGGGAAATTGAAAACGGAGCAAGCATCTACCGTGGATTCTAACAGGCATACGGTAACACCGAAATCTGAAAAATTACAGTAGACAGAAGCAACAATGCTTACATTCAAGATTCTGCCACATATCAATGACTGAATGAAATTATGATGAACACAGAAATGCAGTATGCATACAGTAATACAAGACTTTATGAGGAGAAAAGCCTCACCGGTTATAGAACTCCATTGCCAAACAAATAATCTGTTTTATTAAAGAAAACTGATTATTACAGAGTTCTCTGTCACATATTCACATTGCTTTTGGCTACTGTGAGTGTGAACAGATGGTCTTCAGTCTTCCACAGCATTAGGTTAGGCTGTGATCTCCCTCTGTTTATGCTTTTTCTGCTGGAAGAAGAAGCTGTGATATATATTGGGTCCAATTCTGCTTTTATTTTGAGGCATTTTAGGGATTTTGATAAGATCTGACAAGACTCTTATTCCGATGACTGATATATCTGATCTGGTTCTTTAATTAATTGAAATTAACTTTACTATGATATTATTTGTGTTGGAGAAAAATTATCAGAATAAATGGGTATTTGTATGTTGCAACGGGTCTCACAAGGAAACAATAAATATCGACATTATGAATAACAACAACAACAACAACTGTGAAATTCAACTTAGATCATTATCTGGATCAGGTTTTAAACTTTTAAGGGCATGGGATCCAAACAAGTCTTCTGATGGTTCGAGGTGAACACTCGTGACCAGTGTGCAGACATTTGCTGGTTTACAAATGCTGTCAAAAACATAGATTACAATTATTGAATCTAGATGATGATGTCGAATCCACTGCTGACCTGTACCCGGGGTCTTGAATTTCTAGACTTAATTGCACAGGATGAAATGATTATTATATTATTTTCGTTCACAAAACAAGAAATGTGTACGTGGCAGGATGATGTTGAAGAAAATGCAAATTTAGTAACATATTGTGTGTTTATTCTGTAAAGTTGAGCTATAATATTTCAGAGAAAATTTTCCAATGTGCCGACTTAATAAATAAGAAAAACTTCAAAAGATTATTGTAGAATCTATGGTTTACCTATAGTTATGGTCTGAACTTGCAGAGACAGAATTTCACTGATGGAGTACTTCATATTGTCTGTAAGTTTCATCCCTGTGTGAACTTAATGTCTTCAACATTTCATGCCTTTAGTGCCTGCCATCAATTTATTCACCAAGACTGACAGGAGAAATTGAAACAAAAAACAGAGCGAGCATATACTGGGGATTCTAACAAGCATATGGTAACAACACCAAAATCTGAAAAATTACAGTGGACAGATTTAACAATGCTTGCATTCAAGATTCTACCACATTTCAATGAATGAACGGAATTATGATGAACACAGAAATACAGTATGTACACAGTAATACAAGAATTTATGTGGAGAAAAGCCTCATCGGGTATCAAACTTCACTGCCAAATAAAAACTCTGTATTACTAAAGAAAACTAATTATTATAGAGCTCTCTGTCACAGATTCACAATGCATCTGGCTACTGTGAGTGTGTACAGATGTTCTTGAGTCTCCCACAGTATTAAGCTAGACTGTGAACTCCCTCTCTGTGTTTCCTTTTTCTGCTGGAAGAAGAATAGTTTCTTTTCATTCCTCCTTGCATATCTCCCTTGGCCAGTAAGGTTGTTCAGCATCTGCATGTCTGTTGGCTAGGTAGTTATGCCGATGTGATACCATATTCTGTGTTGGCTGGGCTTCTGATGCCTTTGGTCTTTTCAGACTCTTTCAGATGGCTATTTTTCTTCCTTTCCTGATGCTTAACAGATCAATTTAGGTTTTACTTTCTATGGAAAATTCATATTATTTCATTATATGATGGTGAAAAAGGTACATGGGAAATAATCAAGCATAGCGGTTTTTTCAGAATGGTTTTAAGTTTTAACTTGTTACTGGGTCTCCTCCCATGGAATCTTTCTAGGAGAGTCAATATATTCATGGAACTGGCTTTTGAACACCATTAGTCAAACCATGATCTAGAGTAAACGTTCGATGACAAATTTGTCAGAATGATATGAGTGAATATTTGATCAAAACACATTATGTTCTGTTCTTTAGTATGGTTTTTTGATATCAGATTTATATCTTATTGCAGGCGACAGTGGGCCCATGTAATGTTTCTAAACCTCGGAGCTGGAACCCAATTGAGCATAGCAAATGGACAAGGTGTGTAGCTTTATTGCACTACATGTCTTATTCTAGAACTGAAGGCATTTTTTTGGAATTTAGTAAACATGTATTTTATATTACTGGTGAGTCATGACACAGTGCAATCTAATTATGGAAAGGATGTAAAACTGCGAGTTGCCTTCTTGATGAGGCGATGTGATTGTCGTATTATTGATACTTTTTTTCATACAGTGTCCATGTTAAAGTTAGCATTCTACTTTGAAATGTCTAAGCATATAGATTGCATTTTCAGCCATTGATCATTTACTATGTGTAGTTAATATTTGTGGATAACTTGATGCAAAGAGGTCTGATACTTGAATTGCATCCTATTTGACATAAAAAGAACCTTGTCGCCTCTGGAATTGTTCTGGGTCATGGAAGGTGTTATTTGATATTGTCCCTTCTGTTGACTTGTAAAGTTATTATGAAAAACATGCATATTTGGGAACTTGTGGTATTCTGTGTTCGGCTTCCCATATAATATTTTGTCACTCCAAACAATGTTGCCTGAACCTGGCGGATGAACCTAAGTCGGAGGAGGGAACTTCATATAAATGCCAGTAAGGCTGTGGATGGAAATACATGCCGCCTTATGCGGATAGGTTGGCATTCATGAAATCTTGATCTTTTGTCCATTGCTGTTTAATGAAAAATTCTAATGACAGTACTTGGTTCTTGGTGCAGCTGGAATAGCCTTGGAAATATGCCTTCTCAGGAAGCTATGAGGCTGTTCGTTAAAATATTGGAGGTGGCTATCTGATTATCTAACTTCACTGAAGTGGTGGTTGCTTTATTATCTTGTCTTTCCGCAGTGTTTATAAATAACAAAGAAATGTTTTACTATGTAAAAGTTGAAAGTTTTATTTTGGTTGCAGGAGGAAGACCCTGCATGGTATTCAAAGGTACCAGAGTCTGCACCTGAGCCAGTGGTGGAAGTGGAAGTGGAAGTAAGTGTGATAAAGTTGTATGGAATAAGTATCAAAGTAGTGATGGGCTTCATCTATCCAAAAAAGGAAAATTGTGCTTATTTTCTTGTTTTGTTATGGCAAGATAAACAGGATTGGTAATATACAGACAAATGTGGATAGCAATGATCTGAAACAACAACACAGTGGGAATTCAATCAAATTCTGGGATCCCACTGTTGATATTAAAAAAATATATCATTGTCATATCCAGCCCAGATCTTCAGTATGTTGAGAACAGTAAATACACAGCGGACAATTTATTACCAGATCTACAGTATCTATGACATTTACTAGTTGAGTCTTTCTGTCAGGTTGTTTGCCAGCGTAGAATCCAGATATATTTAAAAGTATCAAAAACATATACTAGTTTCTCTCTGCTTGCTCTATTGCATAGAGCTGCAATACCTAAAATATGGTTGCCCAACAGACTGGATCGTCATTGAAAAATAACAACAAAGAAATAGATTTCATTAGCATAGGTAAGAGTTACTTGGATGGGATTGAAGATCTCATATTTTGCTTTCTCATATCTGTAGGGTCCACTGCTTGGCATTCTATTCTGAGAGAGTGACTGATCAGAACTCTAGTTAAGATTTACTTAGTCATTATTTTTGTGTTGTCGACAATGAACTCAATAGATCTGAGTGAGTTCTGCAAACTACGTCGAGTTGCTTGACCTGAGTTTCTGCCCCCTGGGATATTGGCTTTGTTGCTATTCTCTTTGGCAGCCTTCATATACATCATCATACTCAGTACCAAGTCTCATTTTTTGTTATCTTCGTCATTCTTGTGTTCGAGGATTTGGCTTTGGACAGCCACTTTCTTGCCTGTCTCCTCACGCTTTCAGTGTTATCCTTGACCAACCTGGCCACACTGCCCCTCACCTCCCATTATGAATCAACCATGGCCTTGAAGCCATTCCTTTGGTTTTGTGTGTGCACCTCCCATAATGAATCAACCATGTACTTGAAGCCATTTCTTTGGTTTTGCAGATTAGCAAAGGGTTGTGTGGAGAGAAATCTGCCTTGTTAGCTTCAATATGTTCAGAACAGCAGAATCTATTCAAATTTTGGCCTTTAACAATCTGCTCTTCCAGCTATTTTCCCTTTTTGACGAGCCATACCTCTCCGTTTTTTTGCTCTGGCAGCCTCCCTTTGGCTTTGTCTTCTTGATTGGCTTCCTTTCTCATTTGTGGTCCTCATTCTTCCTTGTCCTCTTCTGCTTTGCCTGGCCATCAGGTTTCTGCGAGGTGCTTCAGGATTCCTATCTCAGCTCCTTATTCAGGTTCCAAACCAGCTGGCTTCCCAAAACTTACACAAATATGTGGTCCAGCTTCGTCTGCAGACACATTTGAAGAGGTTTCCAGTCACTACTGACAAGAATCGAGCATTCCTTTTCCTCTTGCATGCAATGCAGAATCTTCGAATTGTGTTGATTTGGGCCATCTCTGCTCTGATTATGTAATTCCTGGCTATGATTGTGCTTCATCTCCCACTGCAAGTCATTGTGAATTTTGTCTCCTGCCTGGATCCTTCCTGTGACCAATCTCTTCCAATAAGATCTGTGGAGGTCACTGTCATCATGACTTGCATCCATCTCTTTATTTGCGAACCAGCTCCTTTCCTGCTAATCATTATGTACTGTCAGGTAGCTGTGACATTATGTCACCCTGCTGGTATGTTTGTTCCTGCCAGTTCACATCTGGGCTGTCTGTGCTTGTGGTTCCAACCTCATCAGACTTCACATGGAGAAAGTAGAATTGCATATCCCATTTAAAATTCAGCAGTTTTTAGGATTTCAGTATTGATGGGATTGCAACATTTTCATTGGATTCTATCATGTACTGAGGGTATGTGACTGGCATTTAGTCAAGATTCAAGAGTAGCAAGTCCTTTATATATCCCGAAGTTGGTGATGTTGATTGTTGAACTTGTTTGTTATGGCCTTAGCAAAATTTGCCCTTAACTCAAACCAAAATCATTTTTAGGCATTTTAAGCTTTTTTACCATATTTTAAGGCTTGGATTATGCAATTTCATCAAAATTGGGTAGTGTTGATTGTTCCTAGAGGATTGAGGTAGAGGCGAAGCCTACATAAGAGGCAAAGGATGAAGGATGACACTAACGATGAGGATCCCAATATACAATGGTGGAACATGCATGCTGGTGTTAACCCACAGCTACAATGTTTGGCAAAATGGGTGCTTTTGCAAGTGGTGAACACTTCTTCTATAGAGAGGTGTTGGAGCATTTACAATTTCATCCATAGCTTGGTTTTTGTTCATTACAACTTGTGATTGTTGTCCCATTATTGTGAGGAGGCAATTTCATGGAATTGGTAATTTGAAGGATGGAGTGTTGGTTTTGGAGCAATTAGAGAATGCCTTTATGGATGATGGTGATCGTGTTGAGATGCCACCCCCATCCACTGCCATGGTTGCCATGTCTAGAACTCTAGCTATAGCAGTAGGGGCTTCATCTTCAGCTTCACCTATAGCTTCTACCCAGTGACCGATTTTATCTTGCTTGGGCTCCACTACTAGCATGTGGAGGCCCACTCAACAGTCGTGTTGGTGCAAAGAGAAAGAAATAGTAGATAGAATCATAGATATTAGGATAATTGTTTCTCCTTTTTCATTACTTTATATGCCATAGATGATAGATTCATAACATTTAACAAAGCTCAGTTTATTGTTTTGGAACTTTTAGTCTTCATGCTTTAGTGTGCAGATGGCCTACTTTGTAAATGTAACTATTTGGTCATATTGTTGTTGATAGTCGCTAGATAACTTGTTTCATTCCATAAGTTAATGGTCTACTTTATATTATTGGGTTAAAAATTTGTATGTTTGTCTGTAGTTGCTGGAATCTAGATTCTAAATGGTTGATGCTCAAATGATAAATCAATAATTAATTGTGGATGCCATTTCTACCTTAATTAATGTAAAGGCATGCAACATTTTGCAACTAATTTGGCATTATGCATTGCATTTTCTTTTGAATGTAAATGCAATCTATATATATATATATATATATATATATATATGGTTCTATGTGGTTCACGGTCCCCGGAGATTGTTGACCGCCACGTCCACAAAATATTGTACGAGGGAGATCTACCCCAAAGGATCACTTCCTGACGGCTCAACCACGGAGCTTAATCCCGAGAGCGTTGGGGGAATTGAACTTGTGACCTCTCAATAACAGAGGTGCTTTGATGATGGGGACTCAACCAATTGAGCTAACCCTTGGGGCTAATATAAATACAACACACACACGCACATATATGCTCTTGGAACTCTCCGCTCTTGAGGTTTTTTTGGAAAATGATGCTCTTGCTCTGCTCCATGGTTTGGTAACCTTGCTTCTATACAAGGTGGCTAATAATGCCGGTGAATCAATGTTGCCATATTGGCCTCTCCTTGCTTCTCCATTGATTGCATGCCTTATGTTTGTTCTACCCATTGGGGATATGCTTGTATTGGGGTTCTTCTTTTCATGGTCGATGATACCTGCCTCTATTAACTTTTAAAATCATGATAGTATCCATCTTCTGCCATGTTCTACCACACAGTTTGCAGGGTTTGTCTTGAGACTAGTATAGTTTCTACATCACCTCCAGAGATTTTTTGACTCGGTGATAAGCAGAGACCATGACTGATATCTTGCCTATTGATCTTTAGAAGCCATTGCTCAATCTTGACCCCCATCTAGGAGAGTACAATGTTGGTACTCAAAGATTTTTTGTTTTCTTTTGTCAACTAGTATATCGATATATTGCCTTCCCTTGTCTAGGTACTCTTTGGATTTTGTTGGTCACCTCTTGCCTAATAAGTTGGAGATGAATAGGATTATGAAGGAGGATATTTATAGGTAGTATATCTAGGTCATTTGGATTGCCTCCTTTGTGTCTTTGAGACCCAAGATGGCCATATATGTAAAGCACTTATTGAAGCTTAGAAATGGCCTCATAGTGTGGTCCAATTACATGCTTTGGCACTGGATGCATGGACTCAGGATCTCCCTAGGCCAATTTTGAGTGGGATATCATTAGATTTGGGTGGAAGTTGAGGGCTAGATACCATGAGAGGATAGGCTATGCTAGATCTACCATTTACATCCGACAAAGATAGAGGGGCACTTTCTTTTAAATGCCCCTCTTACTATGATATATGTGGTTGGTTTTGGTGCTCGTTCAAGAAGTTTCATAACTCCCTCTTGTTAATTTTAGTTAACAATGGTATGTTCTATGCTTATAGAAGTTACTTCAATTTTCCATTATAAGCCCAGTTACAATTCCACTTAGTTTCCAATAGCAATCACATATCATTAATTCACATTGACAGTAATGGTAGATAGAACAATAAACAATAAATGCAAAAGACAAGCCAAGGCAAGAGGACACCGAAATTTAGGCTTAAAGTCAAGGCAAAACCCACAAGGGGAAAACCCAACAAATCCTCTTCTTGATAAATATCAAATGTTCAAAGAGAGAAATTCCAATAGAGTACAATGATCCAAAGTCAAAGTCAAAATTGACTTTCCAATTAGATGATTCAATACCACTGCCCATAGTCAAATAGATGGCCCAATCAAAGTTTGCAATCTTGTTCTCAGTCAACAACAATCTAATTGCCCTAACTAGTGAGACAACAGAAATCAGCACAACAGTCAAACTAGTCCTTGAGCTTGGTCAAAGTCAAACTAACTCAACCTTCCTTGAAGGTCAAAAAACATCCAAAATAGTAAGCAAAGAGGCGGTCAACCTCTGTCAAATTGAAAGTCAGCTTTGTGGTGAAACAAGCTTGCGGTCAACGTAGGTCAGCTTGCCAAGAAATCCTTGAAAATCGTACCAAAAGATGCGGCTTGCTGTAACAAAGAGAAACCCACCAAATTTGCAGTTAAAAGAGGTTAAACAAATCTCGATAAGTGCTGGTCAACGCTGGCTAAAATCTGGTCAACACAGAGAATAGAAAACCTAGTTAAACTCTTGCATGTGTGAGGAGAATCGCTGTCCTTAGAAGTCCGAACCAATCATAAGAGGAAAGAGAAATGTGTGTTGATGAGATGCCAAAATGAGGTCTCCATAATGTCTATTTATACAAGTCAATGTGAGTCAAGGGTCGTGTCTCTTGGGCTTCATGAGCCTACATAAAGGTAGGGTTGACCTTGACCAAAAGTGCATGTGTGTGCTTGACCTCAAAAACTTATTTCTCCTTGTCCAAATCCAGTGCTTCTTAGGTCAAAATTGGTCCTCCTGGAAAGAGGAATTTTAGTCCAATAATCATCTTCTGCAAATGAGCTGCCCAAAGTGGAATTTGTCTCTAGTTGCACATTTTAACACCTCTCCACCTTTTTCCATTACATAGGCTAGTACTACCTAGCTTGGTACTTGGGAGAGGCCCTTAGGCTTAGGACTCACATTCCACCCTACCCTTCCTCAATAAACATTACTGAAAAGATCACAACTTTGTTCTCGATGCTCTGTAATAGGGGCACCCAGAGATACGTAGAGTGCAACACCATTTGAGCACCCAGATTTGTTAGATGTTGAGAGGCAACCTAGCCCTTGGCAGGGACATCATGTGGATTTGTCATATGGGCTTTCGAGATTCCACATGCTAAATTGGTAGGCAACCCCTGCTAGGTTTCTACCAGTTCTTAGTAGAGGGCCACCTCTAACAGACAGAGAGACATCCCCTCAGTCAGATCCATCTTCTTCGGCTAGTTTTCTATATAGAGTTCTTCTTGTTCATCCTTGGATAGTGGGAGAGTTTCCCCTTTGACTTCAGAGGAGGATCTCCCCTCTCTATTTGACATGAGTATTTGAACCATTGAAGTTCTTTCCCTCATACTTGGGTTGAAAGCATTAAGTTTCTTCTTTTAGCATTGTGATAGTCTTGCCTTGATCTTTTATTGTAGCAATGTTTCTTGCTTTTAAAAGAGCGGTCACTTATGTATTGGGCAGCCCCGTTGACCTACTTTTCGTCATTTGTTGGACCTTAATAAATTTACCTTTATCTCTGTAATCATCATCAATGGCAATATGATTTTCTTATTCTTAAGGCCATTTTTTCTTTCAATTTAACATGGCTTTTAAATAGATAGTTTTAATTTATGTGGAACTAGTCCAATGGGTATGATATTGAGTTAATGGCTCGTCTACTTCAGGTTTCCAAGGCATTCCTTAACTTTAATAGGGTTTCATGGAATTGGTGTTGTTATGTAGATACAAATTTATCTAAACTGTGGGTTATCCAAAAATTTGAAATACCATGTTCTAGAATCTATACAATAAAATATAGCTGAATCATGTTCCCATCATGTTTTAGTGTGTAAGTGGATTAATATTAGTTGAGCAAATAATGAATAACCAATTTAATGTTATTTAAAATTGGGTGGATTACAGTGTCCCAAATAAGCTATTTATGTATAACTTAGATCGGTGGGTTGGATATTGATTGGCCTAAGATTAAATCAATATGTAGATTGCCAATATTGAAACATCAAATATTTAGATTTTTGAGTATTAATAAGTCGGTAGTGGTTCCTTAACTATCTTTGAGATGAGTGTTATAGTTCTGATATTGGTGTTAACAATGAAAGATAGGCATGTTCCCAAATGGGTCATTGTTATCTTTTTTGGTAAGTAAAATGATTATATATCACTGTGTATTGAATAGTAAATTTTCGTCAAATAGGTATTTCAACATGACTTAGGTTTGATTTCTAAACCAATTGACCCTCTTGGGTGAACTAGATAAGATTTGTAGAACATAGAAAAACTTTGATATTGTGATTTGCAATACATAACAATTCTAGGAATGGCTTGTTGAAGTTGTTGGTAGCTTTAAAAAGTGTTCTACATGAGCTTGGTGTCTTAGCATATAGGAGATGGTTGATTACCTTTTTTCTAGGTGCTTGCTGGGTGGAGTAAGTGATTTATGACTTCTTTCCTAAGTTTAACTTAAGCTCAGTACAATAATTAAAGTCAATTAATTGTTGTGGACTATTAGGCCAAAGTATTGAGGATAAATAATAAAATTATTTAAGTGACGTAGATGTGATCTCAACCATTAATCTCAAGTGAGGCAATATCTAAGCTTTACTGTCAATCACTTAGGAGATTAGGGTCAAGGATTTGGCTTAATGGAGTTGTAAAATAATCCTAAAGAAGAGGTGAAGATACACAAGTAAAGGAAGCGATTTTCTCTAGAGCAAAAGGCTCAGCTAGTCTAAAGACAAGGGAGGAAGATTGCAAGGAAATTTTGAGAGTTTTCTAGGAGGTTGAGTTCAGGAAATCGAGAGGTTGAGTAGTTGAAGCGCAGAGGAGGCCGAGTTGTGGAGAGGTTGATTTATTTAGTGGATGAGTGCACAAGGGTCGTACAAGGAAGAAAGGAGAGGGCCGATTTGTTGGTGGCGGAGGCCAAGTTTCTCTAACGTCGAATTCTTCAGGAGGTTGATTTTTTGGTGGGTCGAATTCCTTTGGTCGAGTTTGCTAGTGGGGTCTGAGTTGTAGGTTCTAACAATGCATTTTTTGTGTATTTTTCTCGGTGGTTCTAGGTTCAAATTTCCTCGAGGATTTTAATGAAGGAAAATTGTTATGGGCATATACTTGTTGTGATGTGATTGATCTCTCTAATTTTATTTTTCCATTACAGATGCAGATTGGTCAGGAAGTGTTGATGATTGTAAAAGCACTAATGGAGCAATTTTCTATCTAGGTGGTTGTCTTGTTTCATGGTTAAGCAAGAAGCAATCTTCAAGATCCTTATCCATAGGGGCGAAGTGTCCATCCTTGGCTAGCATCTAGAGCAATGATAGACCGAATGGTAGTATAGTGGGCAACTGGTGCAAAAATGTCATGATAGTCCTCTCCAACTTTCTGGGGGAAACCTCTAGCCACAAATATTGCCTTATATTTCTTAATACTTCCATCCGCACCATGCTCGATCTTGTACAATCATATTGAAGACACAACATATTTTTCTTTGGGTCTCGAAACCACTTCCCACACATTGTTTTTCCTGATGGATTTATAGTCTTCTCAGCTCTGCCATAGTGACCTGGATTTAGATAATAACACAACAAATTACAGAGATAACCATAAACACAGAGATGCAGCGGAAATAATACTTCATTTCATTAATGTAAAATACTGAAATATGCTTACAAACAGAAATGGAAATAAACCAGCTAGGGCGATGCTAGCCTATCTCTGAGAAGAGATGTGGCGGCTACATGCCCCTAAACTGTGTTACAATGAGGCTCAAAGGCCTATTTATTGTTGAGAAATAATGGAAAACCCTTAACATCCCAAAACCT